>CABHPQ010159159.1:40247-61599 GCA_902168405.1 Peromyscus aztecus
CCATGATCGTTCTGATACCCCCCTCTCCTCACGTGTCTTCACCCCGCGCGGACCCTCACTTCCTCTCTCTCCCCCAATAAACTCTATCAGCGTATTCTGTCGTGCTTTGTGATGCTTTCTTGCAGGGTAACAGCGCAAAAATACTAACACAGGATCCAGTGGATCAGAAAATGACAGAGAAGGCTTGGAGACAGGATCCAGTGGATCAGGAAATGACAGGGAAGGCTTGGACACAGGATCCAGTGGATCAGGAAATGACAGGGAAGGCTTGGAGACAGGATCCAGTGGATCAGAAAATGACAGGGAAGGCTTGGAGACAGGATCCAGTGGATCAGAAAATGACAGGGAAGGCTTGGACACAGGATCCAGTGGATCAGGAAATGACAGGGAAGGCTTGGAGACAGGATCCAGTGGATCAGGAAATGAGAGTTTTCACAGAACTTTTATTTGGAGAATGGTGATTTTTCTCCCTGTGGAGAGGGGCTTGGTTTCTCTTTACAATGTTTACAAATTCATATAACTACTTGAAATGTATGTATGACTGTCTTAACAAGAGGCGAGTCACTGGAGGGCTTCTGCTTTAATAGGAACCAGGGTGTAATGAAGAATGCAGAACCTCACGGGACACTGCATTTTGTCATGTTCCCAGGTGATCAAAGAGATTTGAACAAGCAGTTAGGCATCTGGATTACAAGGAAGCTTTTAATATGCACACTTGTTTTCTTCAAAGGGTCAAAATCCTGATTTAAAATAATCAGTTGATTTTTAGGCTAAAATTTACCTGAAATAATTGGAGAGCAATTTCCCTATTCAGATGCCTAGCGCCCTACCGTGGGATCACATCCCTGCTATTTGTATGTGTGTGTGCGATGTATTATGTCTGTGTGTTCCCGTGTGTGTACAAGCTTGTGTGACCAGAAATTGATCTTTTGTTTCTTATTGCTATCCATCTTAATTCTTTTGAAACAGAGTTTCTCATCGTACCTAGACTGCCTTACTGGCAAGTCCCAGGGATGCTCGGTCTCTACCGTCCCAGCACTGGATTATAGGTACATGCCTCTGTGAGTTACTTTTTCACATGCATGTTGGGAATCCAAACTCAGGTCCTAATTATGATTGTGTGGTGAGCACTTTACCCACGGATGCGTCCCCTCAACTTTTTGAGCTTTTGAGTTCATTCTTCCTACTTTTTTTTGGAGTGTGGGGGAATTTACCTTCAGTAGAGCTAAAGTAAGTACCCTAGGTTTATGGCACATTATATAGTATCTTAATCATATTCTTCATATAATTATCACATTGCTTAATTATATAATATTATATGTAGTGAAAATTGCCAATATCTATAGCCCAGGATGACTCAAATGCCAAAGTATAGAAGAAAGATTGTAGCAGGGTTTTTTTGGGCCACCAACCAGCTCTCCAAATCATGACACAGAGACTTATGAGTTATGAATGCTTGGCCTTATCTTATGCTTGTCTCACTCTTTCATATAACTTAAATTAACCTGTTTCTCTTCATCTGAATTTTGCCTTGGGGATTTTTACCTTTCTTTCATTCTGTATGTCCTACTCTGTGTCTGCTGGCTGATGGCTGCCTGGCTGGTTGGCCCCAGGCATTGGAAGAAAGGCTATTTGATCCAGAAAGATATTAATGAGTTGGGTCTAGAGTTATAGGCTACAAGAAGAGACAAGAGAACAGGATAGATAGTGAAGTAAAAATTAGCATATAAAGAGGCAGGCAAGATAGCACAGAGGGTCACTGACTTACTACCAAGTCTGACAACCTGAGTTCAATTCCCAACCCATGTGAGAGAGAACTGATTCCTAGAAATTGTCCTCTGACTAGAAATTCCTAGAAATATGCCCCCCCTGCCCCACTAAATGAATAAATTAATTTAAAAAATTAACATATAAGGACACTAGTCTGAAACCTTTCCTTACCAAGGCCGACATGTAATAGAACATGTGCAGAAAAAAAAATGTGTATACACATGACCTAGACAGTGTCAGTCTGCTGGTCATGGATGCCCTGGGTTTCTAGCTCTGGGCCACTTCCTCCCTTGGAAGCTCTCGTTTTCTTAAAACCTCCGTGTAAAATGAAAATTTTTCTTAATACTTCCCAGAACAGAGCTTGGCACTCCGTAAGGGCTTAATAAATGTTAGTGTCCTTCTCTTGTTGGTGACAAGGACACTCACTCCAGATGGTTGCTTTTGAGGTCCCTAGGAGGGACAGGGTGGGAACACAGTGTTAGTTTCATCTCCAGGAAAAGGGTAGAGTAGGCAGTGTCCATCTTGAAACCCTTTAAATATCAAGGATTTTCTGGAGGCCCTATGTAAACAACCCTTTACCTATTTCAATGACTTTTCAAAAGTGTGTAGATGCTGTCAAGATTCTTAAAATGCAACTTCATTAAAAATCCATTTTGAACTCATGGTCATTTGACTGTTCAATATGGTCTAAACCAGTGGATGCTAAAAGTTCAACTACATCAATATACATCAGGACTTCTGCTCTGTGTTTATTTTCACACCTACATGTGTGTTTATGTCAATTTGCACAAGCTGGAGTCCTTTGAGAGGAGGACACGTCTGTTGAGAAAACACCTCTGTAAGATGGTCTGTAGGCAAGCCTCTGGGGCGTTTTCTTGGTTAACGATTGATGTGGGAGGATCCAGCCCACTCTGAGTGGTGCTAACTCTGGACAGGTGACCCTGTAGTACACTGAGCAAGCACTGAGTGAGCAAGCCAGTAAGCAGCATTCCTCCATGGTCTCTGCTTCAGTTCCTGCCTCCAGCTTAGTGCTGTGGTGCCGTGAATTCTTGCCCCGACGTCCTCCAGTGACGGGCTGTGACGTGGAAGTGAAAGCCAAGCAAACCCTTTCCTCTCCCAGTCATTTTTGGTCATGATGTTTTGTCACAGCAATAGAAACCAAACCTGGACACTCCCTTCAAGAAAGGATTTATCGATTGACTGGTTTCTCCCCCTTTTTTTGGCTTCATACATGCCAGGGAAGCACTCTACCACTGAAGTGCAACCCATATTTTTACTCTTCATTTTGAGACAGAGTCTTGCTAAACTGTCTAGTCTGTCTTTGAACTCACTCTGTAGTCCAGGCTGGCCTTTCTTGAGCTTTCAATTCTCTTGCCTCCATTTCTGGAGTAGCTGGCGTCACAGGCCCACACCGTCAAACCCAGCCTTTCATCTTTTCACAAGTGTTAAAATTAAGGAGCTATGGGTTGGCACATCCAGCAGGGAATCTTCAGATGAGGAAACCTTTGGATGGTCAGAGATCTGTGGGAGCATGCGCTAGAGGGCTGTGTTTGGGTAAAGGATGCTCACAGCCAGAGAATGTGGCCCTGAAAATACGATGGGGTTAGTGTTGCCTGAGTTGTTCCCAGAACAGAAGCAAAGTGTCAGAAAATGAGTGACAGCTTCAAGGGAACCCGGCGCTGTATGGACCACGTGCTACAGTGGGAGTTTGGAAGGTCCTCTGCCAGCAGACCAGCTGCCCTGGGAGTTTGGAAGGTCCTCTGCCAGCAGACCAGCTGCCCTAGGAGTTTGGAAGGTCCTCTGCCTGCAGACCAGCTAGCTGCCCTGGGAGTTTGGAAGGTCCTCTGCCTGCAGACCAGGAACTCTGCTCCCTGCCCACTCTGCATTTTGCATTCCCTTTGTTTTCTCCTCAGGAACTCTTTTCTTCTTTCTCAGATTCTCCGTGGGTGTGAAAATAAACTCCTCCCAGCAGTGAGGAAAACGTGTGAAACAAATATTTTGGATGTATTACAAATCTGTTGTTTTCCTTTTCTTCTGACTACATCTCCCTCCCTTCCTGGCTTCAGTGGGGATGAGGGTGGGGACCATGAAGTCAAGCCCTGGGACATAAACTAAACCACAGATAACTCCACAGCCTGGAAACACGATCGGTTAAGAGTGCCGCTAATATTTTCATCCAGGCAACAGGCTTTCAAAGCATCTGAAGGAGACAGAGGTATAAATGGCTTTCTGCCAGCTGTAGCCAACTTTGTGATGTGACAGCTTTGTAGTCATTTACCATTCCTGAGGCTTTGAGTCACCTTGTAGACACTAATTAATGTCTCACTTTATTTGTGTGTGTGATGGAGAGAGACATCAAGTGTCTTCTTCAATGGCTTCTTCATGTCATTTTTGAGACAGTCTCTCACTGAGGCCAGATTGCAGATTTGGCCATTGAGCCCCTAAAATCCACCATCTCTGTCCCTAGTGCGTTCTGCCGCACCTGGCCTTCTGTGAGTGCTGGGGATCCGAAGTCAGGCCTTCGTGTTCGTGGAGTGTGACTTTTTACCGACCAAACCATTTCCCCAGCCCTTTATTTGATGTTTCATTATGTAAAACCTTCCTTGTGGTGAAGTATATCTGTAAAGGAAATTTTCTCTAATGGACATGTAGTATAGCATGTCCATTTCATGTTATATTACATCTGTGTAATTATTGTCCATCTTTGGAGCATTCCCAGTTTCTTATTAATATAAGCCACGCTGCTATGAATATCTTTGTGAACAAAAGTGCCGTACGCATTTGTGACCCTCTCCCTAGGACAGTTACCTCACCATGGGCTAGATGATGTGAGCACTTCTTTGGGGGGAGTCTTAACATACACTACCAGAACATTTGCATCGTCTTTCTCCTCCATATCCACCCTCCTACTTTGTCTTCCCTCCCCCTTGAGTTTTAAAGGGTCAAACAGTGGAATACTCGCCCAGGACCTGACAGTTCAGAATGACTGAAGGGACAGAGCTGAGGCTGTGGTCGCCCTTGCCTCTCCGCCTTCTCCCAGACTCATCAAGCGGTCCGGTGCCCCAGGCTGCTCTCTCCTGTGTATCACCTGCTCAGCACTACCCAGGGATGTTCCTGCAGTGTGTTGCCAAGGGACTCCTTCAGACACTGACATATTCCTCGAAATCAGGGCCATTAGAGGGTAGGTGGCTTACAGGTTTTTCAGCACTGGATTTCATTCATAACATAGTTCTGATCTCAACCAACCTGGGGGGTAGAATCCCCAGAGAGCTTGGTAAAAACAAAGGAAGCAGAGCCTTCATGGGTAGGGCCTGGGTGGAAGTGAGGCAAGAGGACCACTCAAAGCAAGAGAAAGTCATCTGGAATGTGCAGGTGCCGTGTGGGACCTGGTGATGGATGTATACGGACACTGAGGGCTTCTTCTAGGGCTACTCAAAGATGGCAGCAGAAGCACTGGGTGGAGCCCTCAGTCCTCAACATGCTGGTGAGTGCTCCCAGTGTTCTGCCAGCTCCCGAGGCCAGGCCTGTCCTCACACTATGAAGATGCCCTGCTTCTTCAGGGTCTGTTACAGCTTCCACGGAACCAGCCAGAGGGAGAAACGATCTAAGTCATCACTAGCAGTCTCTGGCAGCAAGAGGACAGCTCAGGAATCAAACCTAGGGCGGAGGACTTCACACTCTTCTGTCATAAGTTGGTTCTGTAAAATTGCACTCCGTGCCAGGCATGGTATACATATGTGATCCCAGCCCTTGGGAGCCAGAGGCATGAGTATGTTTGTGTGTGAGACCTGTCAGGCTACACAGCAGCTTGTCTCAAACAAACAAATAACTGCCATCACATGCTGAGATAATTCATTTTGATGTTTTTGTGCCCTGAGGAGCTGACTTCTTACCTTATTCCAGAGACTCATGCCTGTGCTGAGGATACAGTGTAGTTGTAGAATGTCTGCCTAGCATGCACTGCCTAGCCCTGGCATGATCCTCAGCACCCAATAGACTGGACACAGTGGCACACTTGTAATCTCATTACCTGGGAGGTACAGAATCATGAGGTCATCCTCTGCTACACACAGTTGAGACCAGACTGAGATATGTGAGAGCCTGTCTCAAAAACAAAAAGCCCCCCCTACCCCACTGACTCCTACCACAAGCCACATCTGATCAGGTACCCTGGATGGGGTGTGTTCTTGGCTCAGCCCTGGAGGAATGTGGCTGCATCTATTCATCATCTTATAAATATTGATGAAAAATGGTAAAAATGTTTTAAAGGAAACTTTATCTGAGGGAGTGTCTTGGAATTCAGCTTCCTTCCAAAGTCTTTTAGATGTCCCATTTTGGCACTGAAAAACAGCCAAGGTGGGTGGGCCAGCCCCCAGGAACTGTTTACTATCAAGGCACCCCAGATTCTCTACAGAGTGGGCCTGAGGAATGGGGACCTCAGGTATTATAGTTGCCACAACCAACCCTTGTGGCCTAGGTATGAGAAATACTTAAGATCCTAGTGGCTTCCCAGAAGGAAGTGGTGAATTGTCTGGCATTTTGTGAATGCCCTTCAGTGCAGGGATGTAAAAGGAGAAACAGCTCATTCTGTAGCGGAGATGCTGAAGTGGAGAAGTATCGCCCAGCTCTTCAAGGGTATACACACACAGTGGCACAGACCAGGAAGAGTGTGAGGTTGTGTCTGAGATGGTTGTGCCACAGTGGAACCTACTTCTTCCTATTTCTCCTCTGTAGCCCTCACTTAAATGTTAGAGATGGATGAGAATGTAGCCCTGTGGGTAGAATGCCTGCCCAGCATATGTGAAGCCCTGGATCCCATCACTAGAACTGCATTAATCCAGTCATGGCGGTGCACGTCTGTCATCCCAGCTCTGGAGAGGTGGGGACAGGAGAATCAAAGTGTAATCATCCTAAAGTTCAAACTCATTGCTCCAAGGCTCCTCTGGTGCGGGTTCTCCCTCAGGTTTCTATGTCCTTCTGGCCGATGGCTGGCTGCTCTGTGGGTCTCTTAGGTAACAGAGAACTACCTGCAGCCATTTTAGCCCACCTGCCTGGCTGACCCATCTAGCATCCCCTTGTACAGCCCTTGAGAGTCATCCCTGCTTGCTGCTTCCTTCCCGAGCTCCACCCAGATGTCTAAGCTACCTGGGGGTATTTGCAGTAACTCCCTTCCCTAAGACTCCTCCCCAGTGCTGTTCTTCGTGTTTTTACTCAGGAAACCTTCTGTGTCTGTGGAGCAAGCACCCTGCTTCGTCAATTATAGTCTTCCAAATCCGTTGCTTATTCACAAACTTCCGGTCCTGGTCAAGGATTTATAAACCCAAACTCCAACTTTAGTTACTGCTGCATTAACCTTTCCTGGTGATGCACAAAGGCCTGTTTTCCCAGATGGGGCCCCAAAGAGAGATGACTGAGAGCTTGGTAAACCAATGAGCCTACTGAGCTTACTCACAGGAATGAGATGAGGGTCTACTTACAGGTGACCTCACAACAACCATATCACCGAGAAGTATCAATCCAGTGTGGGTGGTGACCTCCCCAAAGCTGTGATAATAGGGTTTCCCTCTTCAGTTAGCCTTCTGCCTCCTGTGTGTTCTACCATCTCCCGAGACCACCTGCAGTTGGCCCTGACCACCTGCAGCTGTGGTTAGGCACAGGAGGAAGCAAGTGACTGGAATTTCAGGTGCAGGACCAATGGCCTCTCCATCCCCTCCGGGAAGCGTCAGGACCAATGGCCGTCTCCATCCCCTCCGGGAAGCGTCAGGCCCTGTCTCTGAAGCTGTCTCTGAATGCAACTGAAGCTGTTCTTATTAAGATGTTGCCAGCTCAGTGATGCCCAGAGCACCGTGTTCCACCACAGTCGCCAAAGGGTATCCCCTCTGCTGTTTTCCTAGTTTCAACATTACCAGGTACCCGGAAAGCCTCCACATGAGTGGAGAAGGAAGGAGAGAGCAATTTTAAGGATGGGGTGGGGGGTGCTAACAGTTCAGAATACCATATGAGACTTTTTATAAGAAATTTACACTTCCAAAATGATTTAATATTTTTATTTTACATGTACATATGTGGGCCTGAGTGTATATATGTGTGTATATGTGTGTGTGTGTGTGTATGCAGTTGCCAGTGGAGACCAGAAGAGATCATTTCTGCCCTAGGCAAGCTAGTTTTGGGGAAGGGAGTTACTGCAAATACCCCCAGGTAGCTTAGACATCTGGGTGGAGCTCGGGAAGGAAGCAGCAAGCAGGGATGACTCTCAAGGGCTGCACAAGGGGATGCTAGATGGGTCAGCCAGGCAGGTGGGCTAAAATGGCTGCAGGTAGTTCTCTGTTACCTAAGAGACCCACAGAGCAGCCAGCCATCGGCCAGAAGGACGTAGAAACCCGAGGGAGAACCCGCACCAGAGGAGCCTTGGAGCAGTGAGTTTGAACTTTAGGATGATTTCACTTTGATTCTCCTGTCCCCACCTCTCCAGAGCTGGGTCCCCTGGGACTGGAGTCACTGAGCCACCCCTCTAGTCCCAGGGAAGCTGTGCACCTCCCTTCTTCCTCTCTGGATGGACAGAGCTCTGACAGTGCAGACACTCCTCCCCAGGTGCGTTCACGGCCTGTGCTACCTTTGTTGCCATCTTTGTTATGACGTCATCACCAATTGCCAGTCGGGAAAACGGAGACTAAGGAAGCTTCTGTTTAAGGCGTCTGTCCAGGGACTGATGGCCATCAGTTGGGCATCACCAGGCTAGCACCTGTGGAGCAGACTGCAGGGACTTCACTGCTCTCTGGCTCGTCACAGTCCCCAAAGTCTTAAGTGAAATCCTGGAAGACACAAATCTCTGAAGCTAAATTCAGAATCTTAAAACATTAAAATCCCGAGAACCTCAATTCTTATGAAGAGAAGTAAAAGATGGCTAGAAAACCGAATTCTGAGGAAGGAATTGGCCAAGTGATTTGGCAGCAACAGTCCGGCTTTTAAAAAGCATCTTTGGGGGCTGGAGAGATGGCTTGTGGGTAAAGCACCTGCTATGCAAGCTTGAGGACCCGATTTCCAGTGCTCAGCACTGTACAAGTAGCTGGGGCAAGGGCAGGCACCTGTAATTCCTGTGCTGGGGATGTGGAGACAGATCCCGTAGCTCACTGGCTCCCCCATCTAGCTGAATCGGGGAGCTCCAGATTCACTGAGAGACCCTGTTTCAACAAATAAGGTGCTGAGTGACTGAAGAGCACACCAGCTGCTGACTTCTGGTCTCCACATGCACAGGAAGGGGCACAAGCAGACATTCACAAACACATGCTCACACTCCAGAAAACACACACTCACATACCCCATCTCCCCAGAGGGAGAAGGAAAGGAGGCGTCGTGAGGGAGGAAGGGAGGAGAAGGAAGAGAAGACGGTGCTTCATCTGATTGCATTGGCATCCTTTCCAGATGAGGAAATTCCAGCAGCATTTACTGAACTGGTTTTCCCTGAGGACAGCAGTAGAATAAGAGGACACACAGTGTGTGTGCCTGTATCCCAACACTTGGGGAGGAGAGACAGGAGATAAGAAGTTATGGTCATTTTTGGCTATGTTGAGTTCAAGGCCAGCCTGGGCTACATGAGACTCTGTCTCAAAAAATCAAAAAAAATTGACAAAACAAACCCCCAAAGTAAATAAACAAATTCAGGGAAGGTGGCTCAGTGTACATGCTTGCTTTGCAGCAGTAGACCCTAGTTCAATTGCCAGCAGTACAAATAATAGATTAATTAATCAGTATTTGTAAGTAAGTCTTAAAACTGCCTTTCCCCACAGAATTTCATTTTTTTTCTTTTGGATTTTCAGAATTTCACTATTTGGAATTGTGATATCCAGCTTCATTCTTTTAGATTTATGGTACAGGCATGCTGTTCTGTGTTCTTACCCAAGTGTTTAGTTTCCGTGATCAAAGATGCAAAGATTCTCCACAGCCCACTTGAAGGCCTGAACCTCTCCCATATGTGTGGTGAATATTTATTTTTAAAAAGTTATTGGTGATGTTTTTACAGGTGTTCAGAAGTCTGTTGTTTAAAGGAAAGATGAGGTTTCGGCTCATGATGAGAACCTGACACTCGATTGGCTCACTCTTCAAAGGCAGCCTGGGGTCCCCATGGGCTTTACTAATCAAAATGCAGCAAGTCTGTAAAATCCACTTTATAGGAGACACCAACATCCATTCCTGGGTGCGTGCAAAACTTTACAGATCCATTCAGGAGCAACACTTGGGGAGCAGGGAGAGCCGTGCTGGTTCACTTCATCTTCCAGAGGGAGGGGAGTTGATTTTAGTTGGAGAGTGTTAGTGAGGAGTGTAACCCCAATAGCAAGTGTTCCCCCAGGGGCAGGGCAAGACTTCATGGTGTCACTTTCCTTCTCTGGAATGTAGAACCCTATTACTGTGTAGTCAAATGTGCTGGTTTGGAAGTCTCCTATAATCCTCAGACATTTGAATACTTGATTCCCAGTTGGTGGTACTGTTTGGGAAGGCTTTGGAGGCGTGCTCACGCTGGAGGAAGTGTGTCACCAGGGGTGGACTTTGAAGTTTCAGAATCCACAAATCACTCCCAGTTCACTCTTCTGCTTCTGGTTTGTCCGTGGAGAAGGAACAGTTCTGGCTGCCATGCCCACTTAATGCCACATTCCCCTGCCATGATGGTGATGGACTGTGATCCCTCTTAAATCATAAGCCACAAACAAACCTTTGCTACTGTAAGTTGCCTTGGTCAGGATGTTTTTACACAGCAATAGAAAAGTAACTAAGACACAAAGACAGGCCTCAAATCCACTATATGGTCAGAGACGGCCCTGAGCGTCTGATCCTCCTGCCTCCCATCCCTGGGCATGTGTTATCATACCTGGTTTCTGTGATGCCAGCAACTGAACCAAGCTTTCAGACATGCAGGTACTCCATCAGCCAAGCTACTTCCCTAGTCCCACTCCACAGCCTTAATTCATTTTCAATTGCTCTCACTAGTACAACAGGCTAGGTAATTTATGAAGACTGAAGATTTATTCAGCTCACTGATTAGAAGACCAGACAGCTTAAGAGCAGAGGACTGACATCTGCTCCACATCTGGGGAGAGTCTTCTGGTGTGTCAGCTGAGCAAATGTACCAGTTTGGGTATTTCTCTTCCTCTCCTTAGAAATCTCCGAATGCCCCCATGCTTTCCTGGAATCCTAATCACCTCTTAAAGGGACACTTCCAAATGTTATTCACATATGAATTTTGGGATTAAGTTTACAACACGTGACCCTGGGGACACATTCAGGCACAGCACACAGTGGGTTACAGGGATTCCGCTAAGAGCTTCACTTTCTGTTACTTTCCTACAGCTTCCAGTGCAGAACTAGATCAAGGATACCAAACCAGGGCTGTTAAAATATCTTTCTGCTCGCAACCCCCTTTGCCCGAGACACCTTACTACAACTTCACATAGAGGAGTCTGGATAGTAGGTGGACAAATCAAATACCCACTCAAATAAGTTATGTCTATTTTAAAGCAATTTATTGTACATACAGTTTTGATACTTTCTAAAGATGAAAAGAGATTTGCAGCCTGATGAGAGAGATGCCTCTATTTTTATATTAAAAATAAATCTTGGGTGGATATTTGGTATTGTAGGACATACAGGATCATCTACATCTTTCAGGATTGATTGATATTTTGATTTTGTAATTGTCAATGTTGACCACACTGTTTCACATATATACAAAGCATAAAATGGCAGATGAAAGTTTAGGGTCATTTCAAAAATTGTTGGAAATTCTGCCCTAAACCCAACCCCAAATTCATTTTAAAAACTTGCATATGTAGAAGTGTTTGTCTACATGAATGCATGGACACCGGATGCATGTCTAGTGTCTGATAGGAATTCCAGCCATGCTCCCATGGTCGCACATGCCCCGGTGGGACACTTAGTCATTTCTGCCCAGTCATTTCCGGGTCATACACCCATGAGCTGCATAATCGCATGACTTTTCCTTGCAAGGTAAGAGCGTTAAAAACCATCAGTGCTCACAAAGGCCAGAAGAGGGTGTCAGATCCCCTGGAACAAGTGATTGTACACAAGTGATTGGGAATTGTCATGTGGGTGCTGGAACCAAAGTGGATCCCCTACAAGAGCAGCAAGTGCTCCTGACCAGGGTCACCTCTGCAATCCTGCATTCTTTTTGTTTTTTAAATGAAACTCAAGCCAGCATTTGAAACAGCCATCTTTAAAAAGAAGCCTCCTAACACAATCCAATCCAAAGATAGTAATTTGGTACTTGCTGGAAATGATGGTAGGAAAATATTGTCTTTGTTTTCTGTCATTAAACCATACTGCTTCCATAGAAGTGGAAAACTTTTTCTGTCCAGAAAAAACACTGTGGTTAATGTACAATAGCGTCAAATCTGAGTCAGGTGTTTCAAGCAGAATCTGTTGGCACAGCATGGTGTGACGGCCTAAGCAATGCAAAGTGAGCCTGTTGTGACTTCCGAACCAAGGCTGTAGAGAAATCCTGTGATGCAACACGTGTGAGCACAGCTGCAAACACCTGGGACTCATTACATGCTTGACTTTGAATTAATATTTGCTCATAAGGCAGTCAAAACCTTTTCCTCCACATTTTTTCTCAACTCTTACTGGTTACAAGGCCCAAGATAGAAGACATGGGGTCCAATTGAACAGTAGACATGGTTTTGTTACACTTCTGCAGGCTAAAGGTCCAAGACCAAGGCGTCCTTGGATTTGTTTCTGGTGAGGACTGAATTGCATTGCAGACAGTCACCTTCTGGATTTGTGCTCACATGGCCTCGTTATCAGACCACAGGGAAAACGTGAATCTTCATCTCTCCAGAAGGATGCCAGTCCTCAGATTGTCCCACACTTAGTATACTCACCTAGCCTTAATTACCACCCCCCCATGTTCCATCTCCAAATACAGTCACATTGGAAACTGGAACTTCAATACAGGAAATTGAGAGGTTGAATGTGGACACAATTCAATATTTAACACTTTTCCTGCTCCAAATACTTCTGATCAACTATCATGTGCTAGGTAGGCTCTGTGCTGGCTGGTTTTATGTCAACTTGACATAAGCAAGTGTCATCGGAGAGAAGGGCACCTCATTGAAAAAGTCTCCATAAGATCAGGCTGTGAGCAAGCCTAAAGGACAGTTCTTACTTAGTGATTGACAGTGGAGAGAGGGCCCCGCCCACAGTGGGTGGTGCCATTCCTAGGCTGGTGGTCCTGGGTTCTATGAGAAAGTAGGCTCAGAAAGCCATGTGGAGCAAGCCAGTAAGCAGCATCCTCCATGGCCTCTGCGTCAGTTCCTCCAGTTCCTGCCCCATTTGAGTCCTTGCCTGACTTCCTTCACTAATGGACTATGTATACAGAAGCGTAAACCAAATAAACCCTTTCCTCTCCAAGTTGTTTTTCGTCATGGTGCACAGCAATAGCATCCCTTGTTGAACATTTGTGAAGCTGTGATATTTTGCCTGTCTGAAACACCTGATGGTCTAATAAAAAACTGAACAGCCAATAGCAAGGCAGGAGAGGGAGATAGGCAGGGCTGGCAGGCAGAGAGAATATATAGAAGGAGAAATCTGGGAGGAGAGGGAGAAGAAAAGAGATGAGCAGTGAGAGAAGTAGCCAGAGAAGGAGGAGGACCCAGGGGCCAGCCCCCAGCCACACAGCAAGCCTCAGAGAGAGAGTAAGATTTATAGAAGTAAGAGAATGGAAAAAGCCCAGAGGCAAAGGTAGATGGGGTAATTTAAGAAAAGCTGGCTAGGAACTAAACCAAGCTAAGGCCAGGTGTTCATAATTAAGAATAAGCCTCCGTGTGTGAGTTATTTGGGAGCTGTGTGGTGGGCCCCCAAAAGAGCCAAAAAACAAACAACAACAATCCCTAAGACAAGCTTGGTGCTAGGAAAAAAATAATGTAAAAAATACTGCAAACCCCAGTTTGAAGGAACTCACTCTAGACACTGACTCCCTAGCTACTCATTTGGCGGAATGTTCTGAAAATGCTGCGACTTTCAGCATGCACTTTCCCATGGCCTTTCCTATGGCGCTACCTTGAGCACACCTCTCTACAAACATCCCAAGGGAGTGGAAGCGATGTTTTCTTGATGCCACAGAGCTGCATCAGGCCCTGAAGGGTCCCAGTGGAATGAATTTCTGGGCATTGGAAAGCAAGAAATTGGTATAAACTCTAGTAATTGGAGCAGCACTTACAGTGAATTTCACTGGGTTCTCGAGGTTTATCTGGGACAAGTACCCCGATACACGGCCCCATTCCCTCTCTTACACCCACAGGTCAGAACCAAGAGGTATCTTGGCAGGGAGGCTGGCAAAGGCTTCCTGAGAAAACGGGGGTGATAGTGAGTAGCGGACAGGGGACCAGGGGGTTGGAAACTCTGCCGAGGATAAACCAAACAGAGAAAGCTGAGATTCTGAGACAGACCAAACACTTTTAAGCCTTTCATTAGCTGCACTAAACTTTCACATTGCTGCCCCGAACATCCTCCACTTGAGATTGGGTTAGCAAGAGAAACACAAGTCCTAGGAGTGCGATTACAGGTAACCCACCACTAGGGGGCACTCAGGTTTTCTGTCTTCAGAAGAGGAGCCAGGAAGACCCGCACTATGAGGAAAGTAAGGGAATTGGGTAGGTAGGACTTTGGAAACTATTGTGCTGGTTTTGGCAAATGAGGGGCACTTAAGACCCAGTTATTAAAGTATAGTGTATATTATTAACCTAGACATCTCTATAAACCTACTGGGGTGTGATATTCCAACTCACATAAAGATAACTTTCTTGTGTGTGTTTTATATCACAAGGGAGTGCGTATTACTCATGAGTGTGTGTGCATACATGGAGAGGCTTCCTTTCTGACTTAAAGACATTTACACATGGTTTAAATATTGCTTCAAGTTTAAAAAGATGCTGTGTCCAAATCATACCATTTTTTCCCTAGAAGATTCAGCGGCAGAGAAAATATTGCCTAATTTCAGAAAGCCTTTAAATTTCACTGACATAGCAGTTGAGGCAGATAAAGGCCAGCAGAATGAGTCACCAGCCTGGAGACATCAATTAGAGTTGACACCAGGTCCCAGTTGGAGCCTTCCCCTACTCTCTCCTTGACTATATACCAATTCTGACTTGTGGCCTGTGACATTTATTGTTGACCTCCAACTGATTACCTAGTCTGCCTTGCTCTAAGGTCTTATGGCCACTGAAAATACCTTTCTTTGTGTTAAAGTATTTATTATTATTTTAAAGGTGTGTGTGTTTGTGTGTCTGTGTATGGGTATGTACATGTGAGTGTAAGCACCTCGGCCAGAAGAGGGCATCAACCCCCAGAGCTGGAGTGACAGGTGGCTGTGAGCTGCAGCTCTGGGTGCTGGGAACTGTGCAGAACTCCATGCACTCTTAACTGCTGAGCCAAGTTTCTGGCCTGTGCAACCAGGTTTCTTCACTTCTATATTTAGCAGGTAACTCCAAGGACCTCCATTTTTTTTTTTTTTAATATTAGGGGTTATGGAATAGGAAGATGAGAAGCACAATGCAAATTCTCTTGATTTCCTCTCACTTCAACTCTAGGAAGCGATAGTCATAGAAAAAGGCTAGACCAAGGTCAAGGGCACTAAGACATTCCTCAGGCTAGACCAAGGCCAAGGGCTAGACCAAGGTGGGCTAGACCAAGGCCAAGGGCACTAAGACATTCCTCAGACAAGAGACAAAGTTTGCTTTGCTGTAATTTGCCTCATTCTGTGGATAGGCAACCATTACCAGAGAAGCCAAGTGCCCTCCCACAGCTCTGGAATTTGAATTCAGATATTCAAAGTTAAAATCTAGCGTATTGTCCAGCCTTGGCTGTAAGAGTTAGTTTACCCAAACCACCTGAAATGAAGGATCTTCTAGTGACAATGACTATGGCCAGTAATGTTAATGACAATGGCCGTTGTTATCACCAGTTGACTAATGTGCTGAACACCAGAGCTTTGTTATCTTCAGCCCTCTTGAGAGGTCTCCCAGAATACCATTACCATGTCACAGCTGAGGTTTGACCTTCAGAAATGTCAGAAACCAAACCAACCTAAACACACAACCTCAGAGAAGGTGAAACAACCTACCTTTGGTCAAGTTCAGAATTAGACCTAGGTTTGCTATTCAAACCACTCTGCTATTCTGTACATAGTGGAAAATACTTGGGCATATGGACTAGCTGCAGGTTTCTTTAAAACCTGAAACAATAGCAAAGGGAGTGAGTGACGTTCTAACTTTATGTGGCATTCAACTCCAGAAAATACTACCGTGCTAACACAGGAAGCTAACTCACCTTCCCTGCCTAGTAAAACAAGCAGCTCTGATTATTTCCAGTTACTCTGTCCTTGAACTAGAACCTCTAGACGTCTGCTGTAATTGCACAGGAAGTCAAATTGGACTGTTTCTGTTTGTCAGGGGCCCATTTCATCATTGCTGTGACCAGTCCACAGACTTATCACTAGGAATCAAGTTCATGGGTGTTTCTGGTTCAATGAATCCTTCTGGTAATTAAAGTTGAGAGAATGAATGGCTGTTTTATTGCGAGTTGCTGACATCTGGCTGTAAAGCCACAAAAAGAGGAATGTTCAGGAGAAAGTGGAAGTGTAGTTGCCACTGAACTTGAATTTATAGGTCTCGGCACATTGAATCTGAGTCAATAGCTCTGCCGTGTTAGCGATGATGAGAAGTTAACTCCCTTCTCATCAGTGCCTTGGAAAGAATCAAACATCAAAGCAGACTCCAGCAACTAGTCAATACTCTTTAGAGAAATATTTTACACCTCCCCCCCAAAATTTGAGCATTTCTCTAATATCATCACTAAGAACAAACACCAGGATGTGGTTATAATCGAGAACGAGATGGGTTTCATGAGCGTATAGAGAAATGAACAGTTCTGCCAGTCGGTGAACTGAGTATGTGGTATCTTGTATAATTTCGTTATGGAGATGGGCACAGGAGAAGAGACCAAGGCACCAGCCCAGGGACAGCTCACTCTAGATGGCAGCAGTGAACGAGGATTTGGAAGAGACTCAGGTGTGGCATCTTGGGGTGGAGGTGGAGACAAGGGACACAGATTTTAGATCAGGTTGAAGACTGTACAGTGGGTGGTAATGATGCACTGTGCGGCACTGGAGTCCGTGGAGGTGAGGAGTCAGAAGCAGGAAGTCTTTGTTTAGTTCAGCTTTGCCCTGGCTGTGAACCTGGGGCTCACTCTCCTGTGCACCTTCACCCTGGCTGTGACACCTGGGGACTCACTCTCCTGTGTACTGCACTGTCACCCTGGCTGTGACACCTGGGGACTCACTCTCCTGTGCACCTTCACCCTGGTTGTGACACCTGGGGACTCACTCTCCTGTGCACTGTCACCCTGGCTGTGAACTTGGGAACTCACTCTCCTGTGCACCTTCACCCTGGCTGTGACACCTGGGGACTCACTCTCCTGTGCACTGCACTGTCACCTTGGCTGTGACACCTGGGGACTCACTCTCCTGTGCACTGCACTGTCACCTTGGCTGTGTCACCTGGGGACTCACTCTCCTGTGCACTGCACCTTCACCCTGACTGTGACACCTGGGGACTCATTCTCTTGTGCACTGCAGGGTCACCAACTTCCTCATCAGATAGATGGGATAGGATCTGAGGTCATCCTGAGTACCATCAGGCCTCATATGACTTAGAACCTGAAGGTGCTTCTGACACACTCACTGCCCTCTGTACAATAAATGACCTTGAGTTCATGGGGGCTGCGGTGGAGACAGTGCACGCATGCCCCGAGACAGCACGCCCTTGTCTTCCTGACAGAAGGTGCTCATACACTCGCCTTCACGGACAAGCCCAATTCTGTCCTAACAGTAGCAAGGGCATTTTCATGTGGTTGATTGCATAACCAGCTCACCTACACCCCCTCTTATGTGGGCCCCCCTTTAATTCAGCAGCTCTGCCCACAGAGGCCACAGCTGTCAGCACTGGCTCCCAGCCAAGTGAGCTTTGGCTGCACCATGATGGTCAGATTGTCTTTGTTCTTTTACTATGTGCGGGCAGTGTACTTAACACGACTCACATACACACACCTCTTTATTCTACCTTTTAGTATCCTTGCCTTGGGCCAATCCTTAAAATAATGGGTATGGTTCATTATGTACTAGACAGTGCTGTAGGTACTTCACATATATGACCCTCTTCACCTTCAGGACAACTCTGGGTGAATACTAGTCCGTAGTGTTATTTACAGGCTAAAGCTGAGGCCTATAAGGGCTTGTGGCCAATGCCATGTGGCTGATAAATACCAGAAACAGGATTTGAACCCTAGCACCTCCCTCTGGGATCTTACAGATTATTATGCTTTAAAGAGGGCTAGTAATCCATACATAAATTTTCTGTTCTTCGCACTAGATTAAAAGGAGGCCTTGGGGTCTTATTTTTCCTCAAATTGGGAACATTATAATCTATGATCTTGATTCTCTTGCTAGGATTTATGGTATAGTAATGTCATCACAGTGATAAACCAAACTCCACCAAAGTACTGACATTCACACATTTCAGGGGGGGATGGGGGGAAGAGAGGAGAGGAGGGGAGGGGAGGGGAAGGAGAGGAGGGGAGGAGAAGGGAGAGGAGAGGAAAGGAGAGGAGAAGAGAGAAGGGGAGGGGAAGGGAGGGGAGAGGAGAGGAGAAGAGAGGGAGAGGAGAGGAGAGGAGGGGAGGGGAGGGGAGGGGAGAGGAGAGGCAAACATTACTAGATCAAAAGAAGCAGATGTAGCAGGCTTTCTTGGGCCACCAACCACCTCCCAAATCAAGACATGGAGACTTACCAATTATGAATGCTCAGCCTTATCTTATGCTTGTCCCACTAGCTCTTATAACTTAATTTAACCTATTTCTCTTCATCTACATTTTGCCTCAGGGCTTTTTAGCCTTCTTTCATTCTGTATGTCCTACTCCATGTCTGTATGTCTGGCAGCTGCCTGGGTGGCTAGTCCTGGCATCTCCCTCTCTTTCTCCCTTGTTCTCTCTCTCTCTTCTTGAGGTCCTAGATTCCTCCTTCTACTTATTCTCTCTGCTGGACAGCCTTGCCTACCCCTTTCCTGCCTAGCTATTGGCTATGTAGCTTTTTATTAGTCCAATCAGGTGTCTTAGGTAGGCAGGGCAACACATCTTTACATAGTTAAACAAATGCAGCAGAAACAAATGTAACACACCTTTACATAGTTAAAGCAATATTCTACAACATAAACAAATGTAGTACATTTTTACATAAAGTAATATTCCATATTCCCCCTTTTTAATCTAAATAAAAAGAAAGGTTTTAACTTTAACATAATAAAATTATATATAATAAGAATAATTATCAAGTAAGAATTACATTTACAATGTTCAGTCCATTTGTATTTGGCAAATTCAGAGAAAATACTCTATTATTTATCCTGTATTTTTGAGTCCAAAGTTTTGTGCCTAATTTACCTTCTATCATGACTAAAGAGAACTATAACTATCTAGTCTTCAACTTCATCAAAGATCTCAGAAGGATATAATATTACCTGAGTAAGCAGGAAGTGCAGAGCAAGCAACTTCCAAAACTATAGAAATGAAGAGACATCTGGCTGCCTGGACAGTCACCCAAGGTTCCTCTGCAACATTAGGGCATCCGTCTTTGACCTAAAGGTCTAGAATATCTGGAATACTTTCCTATGAAGCAGGAATTTTGAAGGACTGTCCCACCTTGTTTTGGAAACGTTCAGTAGTCTTTTTCCTTTGTGTCTCACTTGTCCAGTTTGTAAAGCAGACTGTCAGCAGTCAAGGCAAGAGCAGTTTCTTACCCAATGGCTAGTTTTGCCACAATGAAAGCAAACTCCATATGGAGGTTCTTCAATGCCCATCATCCTTTTATGAAGTAGATTGGTGCTGCCAGGGGCAGACCTATCTCATGTTCATGAAAAGCCCTATGTTAACAAAACATTTTGAATGCAATATTCTGTAGGTTTTGGAGTGTTAGAAGATCACCTATCTATATAAAATATATCTGTTTAACTTTAAAAACATATACTATGACTACAAGTTTGATTATTATTAGATGACTAACTACTAACCTGCATTTTTTAATTATACATTACATTTTTAATGAGCTGCATAGGCAAGCACAATACCCCAAACAAGAGTAGAAACATAATACAGTATAACAATAGCTTCAAATTTGTATCAATATACCAAAATCTATACCCATGTAAAATATTTGCAGTTACTAGTTGTCTTTTTATCCTATATTCCTATGTTCCCCCTAAATGATGAAAAACATCCATAACCCACTGAATGCCCAAAAACCACTCATCCCACCTCTTCAGAATGTGATGTTGTGTTCTCTAGACTGCTTCCTGTTGTCTTAGGGTGATGACATCTCCAGGGGACCCTGAGAAAATTGAGACAATGGTCAAGTCCTGGAAAAACTAGCTGTAACATTTGTTGTCCAGTCTCAGAACTGTTCCCATGCAGAGAGATCAGTATATACATCACCCGTCTTGTAGTTCTTCTTGGTTTCTTTCTTTATGTCTGTAGCCAAGATTTTCAGGTCTATTAACCTTGAATGAATCCACAGCCTTTTGTTTCCTGTGGAAAGCATAACCCCTTCCCCAATGCAATACATTTTCTGAATTCCATTTTAAGGTAAAGATATCCACTAGGTGGTGGTGGCGCACTCCTTTAATCCCAGCACTTGGGAGGCAGAGCCAGGCGAATCTCTGTGAGTTCGAGGCCAGCCTGGGCTACAGAGTGAGTCCCAGGAAAGGTGCAAAGCTACACAGAGAAACCCTGTCTTGAAAAACCAAAAAAAAAAAGACATCCATAAAGTACCTAGGCTGGTTTAATTCAGCAGTCCCTTTTACAATCTCATCTCTGTCAGCAGCTGTTGTCCCCTTATCAGCATTCAAAAAATTCAAAGTCAACATAGCACCATACAGGATCCAGACTCTGTGTATTTCCCATCTTTATGTGGCTTTTCCCCTTTATATTACTCTACTGTCTCTTTAAAGACTTTACTAATATTTTTACAAACTATTTAATTTTTTTTATAATTATCTATACCTATTTTCTTTTCTCTCTTAAGCCTGCAAACATTTTTAAACACATTGTAACCTGTTTAGAGGTTTTTTCCTGTCTGGACGTGTCTTTATTGCATGCCCCTAGCCTTTTCTGACTGCATGAGCCAAACCTTAAGCTGCTAAGCAGCTTTGCACTGGAGCTGGCTCTGCCCTGCCTGGGCCCATGAAAGCCAAGCTTTACACCCATGAGCCTGGCCGAGAGCTGAATTTAACTGGGGAGCAGTATCTAACCAGGAGCTGCATCAACCTCCCCTACTCTAGGAAGCTGTTGCTCTGCACGGTGGCAGGCGTTTTTACTTAGCTTGCTGTTTCTACTTAGTGTTCCAGTAAGGCAGAGCCTCTTAGAGGAGCTACATCCTTTCTTTCTTTCTTTCTTTCTTTCTTTCTTTCTTTCTTTCTTTCTTTCTTTCTTTCTTTCTTTCTTTCTTTCTTTCTTTCTTTCTTTCTTT
>CABHPQ010159159.1:67727-80227 GCA_902168405.1 Peromyscus aztecus
CACACACACACACACACACACACAAAATAAATAAATAAATAAACAAACAAATAAATAAATAAATAAAATGTATTATACTTAAAAAAAAAGTCAATTGATGATGCTTCCAGTACAGTATGAAAATGTCAATTTTACTAAAATCTCCAGATTTGGATATAGTTTTAAAAATGTGTACTAGTTTTTTTAAGGGGTGACCATGCTTAACATTAATATATATATTTATATATATTTCTTTGATAAGCATGTACATACTTACTATAGGAAGTATACCTTCAGTGAGTTTTTTTTTTTTCTCCAAGACAGCCCTGGCTGTCCTGTATCTCATTCTGTAGTCCAGGCTGGCCTCAAACTCACAGAGATCTGCCTGCCTCTGCCTCTGGAGTGCTGGGATTAAATGTGTGGGCCACTACACCTGCCTGAGTTATGGTTCTTAGAGATACACTTAATGTCAGTATTATGTAGCAAAAGCAATCTTAGCCTATGTTTGTTGGGCCTTTTCTGTGGGCTAGCATTTGCCCATCTTTTGACCTGCCATCTTTCAGGAAGTACTCTTTTGGCACTGAGCACCCTCTCTCTATTTTTAAGTGGTGTTATGGCTTGGATAGGAGATGTTCCTCTAAGTTCACTTCTTCCATCCTCAAAGCATCATTGTGATGTGGGGCCTCAGGGAGAGGACTGGGTCACAGCAGCCTTGATCCAGTCAGCGAGTGACAATTTGACAGCATTATTGGCAGATGATAGAAAGAAGAGGAAGGTTTAGGGAAGATGTAGCGCATGGCATATTGGGGGACACAGACCTTGTGCCCACAAATCATTAGGGAAACCAGGATTATTAAACAGGTAGGGGCCTCTCCTGAGTGGAGAAGATAAAATACCTGCATTCCACCCAGAAAGCTGAGTGTGGACACTGTTAAAGACCTAGGGACCTTTGCTATCTATAGAGACAGACCTCACCCAAATCCCTCAGAATGTTTATTCCAGATACGTCCTCCATCAGCCTTTATCTTTAGCGCCCAGCCAATAGAAGCCACCATTAGGGGAGATGCCACATGTATTCTATGGCCTGCTGATCTCTATGCCATCTCTGTCAGAGACCACACCAGATTCTGGACCTTTTAGCTGTAGAACCCATCTTCATGGTTGCATGTAGAACCCACCTTTGCAAAGATGTGTTTGTGTTGTCGTACTTTAAGCTTTATTGTGCACCTGTTATTGGGAGGATTGTTGCCTGGAAACCTTTTTCTAAATTATGCTATGTTTTATGGGATACCCAGGGTCCTGGGGATTTTGCTACGTCCAGTATGGATATCTGAGGGAGAAATCTACATACACTATGTTCTTATGTCTGTTAACTTTATTCCTCTAAGACAAAACCTTATCTACACAGCTACAGCTCTGTCAGGCATTCAGGGCAAGAATAACTCTAGATGCACCAAGCTCTTTGTCCATCTACTTTATTTCTCTGGGATGAAAATCTGTCTCCATAGCTTCAGTTCTGTCTGGTTCCCTCTCACAGTCCTGCTAACGACTAAGTCCTTTTTCTTCCAGCCTCATCTTTGTCCTCTGTCTCTTTGCTCTCCATCTCTACTTGCTCTCTACTCCTGGCTCAAGAGTTCTGCCTTACCATCTACATTACCTCTGCGTTCTCTTCTCCCTTAACATGCTGTTCTGTCCCTACAGAAACTGCCTGTCTTCTCTTCCTGGCCACAGGGTTCTCTGCCTCCTCAGGAATGTTGCTCTACCTTCCACCTTGATATGTAAAAACCTCTTTTGTTCTCAGTCAGTTGCCCTGGAGAGCCACTAGGCCTCAAGGTGAAGGAATGATCTGAGCTTCATTTGCACAAGAAACAAAGCTATGAGTCTTCCATCAGCCTGTCTTTGCCTAAGTGACCTTATTCAAGTACTGGCTCCAGCAGGGAAGTAAGTTACCTAGAAATTCAGCAGATCTGAGGAGCTGAACTGTTTGACAAATGGTCTGGGAATATTTGGGCACACAAGAATTTCATAGCAGAAGACAGCTGAAATATTAAAAGCTGGATACAACCAAATATTCATAATAAATGGCTTGCCTTTTGACAGACCCTTGGCCAGTCAAAGTATAGCTTTAATACACAGCTGAGTCTCTATAATATATTCTTGTGGCCCGCCACAGTGTTTAAATATGTTTATAATAAACTGCCCAGAGTCAGACTCTGTGGATTCATTTTCACCTCTTCAAGAACCACTTTCCTGCCTGCCATGACACCTGTAGGGACCCCTCAGTGACACATCTCTTGTCCCTCATTTCTGCTATCTCTGCTTCTTGGCCAGCACAGGGTGGGTGTCTTTGCCTCGTCACTTGCTCGTGTCCGATGTCCTGCCTCCCATGCCCACAAACACTGGAGCCCACTGACCACAGACTGAACTCCCAACACTGGGGGCCAAAGTGGGTCTTCAGCTGTTTACGTCAGTTCCCCTGTCACAGTGACACCTGACACAGGGTTAGAGTGGAGAACAAGTGTGTGAACACATGAAACTCACAGACCGACTTCTGCACACTGGAGACATTGTGTTAGGATTTGGTGTTGTAGCCCCTCCCCCACCCTTTGAGAAAAGGTTTCATGTAGCTCAGGCTAGAAAAGGATAGCCTTGAACTTCTGATCCTCTTGCCCACACCTCCTGATGGTTGGGATTACAGGCCTGAGCCACCATACCTGGTTGCTGGGACTTGAACCCAGAGCTCTGTGTAAACTAAGCAAGCGCCCTGCCGACTAAGCCCCTTCCTCAGTCCCTGAACTCTCTACTTCTGGTAAATCCTGGAGCTAAATGCCTTGTTCTGTGTGGCTCTAATTCTGCTTTTACTGTCTTTGAAGGCAGCAGAGTAGAAAGCCAGCTGCTTTCCCAATAGACATGCTGGCCACCTCTTCTCTGCTGCATGCATTCTCCCAGAATGAAAATACGAACGTGTGCAATGGGAGATGCACTGTTGACAGTGACCTACAGTGATCTGCACATCCCAGACACAAACACACCCACACACACACATACACACACACACACACACACACACACACACACACACACACACACACACACACTTGGAGGTGGTGCCTGGCTTGAAGCAGGAGGGAAATGAACTCTCAGCACAGGAATGCCACCAATCTACTGATAGATGAGCCTCTGAAGAGGCAAGGCTAGAAAGAGTCACTGCCAAAGGCCCTTCAGTCCCCACTGTGTTGGAAAATCCAATAACCCGTCTGTGATTTATGACTTTCTGGTGTGAGCAGCCAGAGACTTTACTACCTAGAGAGGGAGCAATACTTCAGCTGTGACATTATTACACGTAATGATTTACAGTCGGAGAGAGAAGCGAAAGGGCAAAACTTGGATTTTCTTCATGCCGGGTGCTGTTTCTATGTCCAGCTAGGGAAAAGAAAGTGTATTGTATGGTGGTTTAAAAAGCTTTTGCATCATAACCTGAACACTCTTGGCTATAAAGCACAGGACTTATGTGGTCCTAAATTCCATCTACTCCTCCTGGTAAGGGTAGGGTCTGCTCTCCTCCTTGAATCCGGGTGGGCTAGTGGTTATATTGTAGAGTGCAGTGAGTCAAGAGGACCCTGCCAGTGCCAGACCTCTCTGTTAAAACACAGACAACCTCGTTCGTGGGTTCTCAGAGACTTGGCTGTCATGTCAGAACTGTAACTAACCTACCTGAGAAACCACACTGAGAAGCCCTGGGCCTGCGTGGTGGCGAGCTAGACTTAACAGTGAGAGGCCTTGGGCTTCTAATGTAACACGAATTGCTAAATGGTCTTATTCATTAAAAAAAAAAAACAAAAAACAAAAACCCAGAGCCAGATACTGGGATTAAAGCTGAAAGATCAGAGAAGCAGAACAAGCCACAGTCAACCTCACTTCACCAACTCCTCAGCTGATCCTGTTTCCTCAGACTGAAAGCCTCTGAGTCCTCACCCCTGAGGGTCTCAGTTGAACTGCTGCTTAGCTCCTGTCTCCTCACTCCTTATATACCGTTCTCCACCCAGCCATGTCACTTCCTGGAATTAAAGGCCTGTGTGCTTTCCAAGCAAAGGCATGAGATCTCGTGCTGGGATTAAAGGCGTGTGCCGCCACTGCCTGGCTCTGTTCCCAGTGTGGACTTGAACTCACAGAGATCCAGAGGATCTCTGCTTCCCAAGTGATGGGATTAAGGGTGTGTGCCACCACTGTCTGGCCTCTATGTCTAATCTAGTGGCTGGCTCTGTCCTCTGGTCCCCAGATAAGTTTATTAGGGTATACAATATATTGGGGTACACAATATATCACCACAATCTAACACAGTCCAAGGGCTAGTGAATGTGTCTAAGAGACCCAGATGGCAAGGTGCTGAGCAGAACACTTGTCCAGCTAAGAGCTGCCCACATTTCTGAATTACTATAGCAGGTAAGACAGTGAAATATTTCTATTTAAGCCACTCAGTGGTTTTTAATGTGGCAGTAGATAATAGAAATATTCACATTAGCAGAGAAGGAATCTGGGTGGGCTTGCACCTTAGGGAAGAAGCTGGAAAAAGTAACTAATAGCTGACTCCTAAGAGGACCACCTCAGTTGAGCACTGAGAATCCTAGGGTAGGACCACAGTGCCTGAAAATAAAAGCAGCTATACAGCCACCAGGGCTTCAGAAACTGGAGACCCGCCAGCCACTGATGGCGTCCATGCTGGTAGGAAGGAAGTTCTAAGGAGGGGTCAAGGTCACAATCAGGTAATGGGGTATTATGACTCCTGCTTTTCTGATGGCTTGTTTATCCCCCAAAGGAACAATGTTAAATGATGGGGAGAGTCTCGGGCTTCAGATAAACAGCCTGGATGCCTGGAACAGAATCCGCCTCCCAAGGGAGACCCAGAAGACAAATGAAGAGAAAGACTCAATCATGCAGTGTATGGAAGTAGAGAGTGACTCACGGAGAAGGCTATTCTATTCATAACAGCCAGAAACTAGAAACAACCTAGATGTCCTCAACAGATGGATTTAAAAAAAAGTGGTACATTTACCCAATGTAATATTACTCAGCCATTAAAAAAATGAAATCTCTGAGCAAATGGCTGGAACTAGAAAATAATTATCCCAAGTGAGGTAACCCTGACCCAGAAAGACAAATATGATGTATACTCACTTATATGTGGATATTAGCTGTTAAGTCCAGGATAAGCAAGCTACAATCCATAGAACCCCACAGGTTAGGTACGGAATAGGGACTGGGGAAGACTGATCTCCCTATGAAAGGGAAATAGAGTAGATAGTTACAAATGGATGAGGGGGGAACAGGAAGATCAAACGGGGAGGGAAGGGAGGAGGGGACAAAGGATGGAAGACAAAAAGAGACAACTAAAATGAAGGACCATTGGAGGGTAGTATGGAAACCTAATACAGTAGAAGCTAAAATATATACATACATGGAGGTGGTTGTTGCTTAAATTCTAATTGGTCTTAATAATAAAAACCCAGAGTCAGATATAGGGTTAAATGCTGAAAGGTCAGAGAGGCAGAGCAGCCAGCCACTAGTTCTTACCTCTACGAAATCCTCAGCTGAAAAGAGACAAGCTCCTTTCTCCACCCCACCTTATCACTTCCTCTCTCCACCCACTTCTATCACTTCCTGTCTGTCTGTACAGACCTCCAGACCTCTATGGTTAACTAGTGGCTAGCTCCTCCCTCTGATTTTCAGGCAAGGTTTATTTGTTAGAGCTCAAATAAAGTATCGCCACAGGTGGTCTAAAAGAAATTGCCAAATAATGGGGGATACAGAGTCTCAACTGGACATCTCTGTCACTAAATGTAACTGCGAGTCCCGGGATTCGGTTATATCTAATTGAGTTGTTGGCCAAAGGGACCCCATGGGAATCCCCAAACAACTCAGGCTTTTGCCAAGACTATAGGTTGCTCTCCACAAACTGATGGCAAGGCCCCATTGCTGAAGACAACACCCACACAACTCATTGAACATAGAGAAGTTGAGCTGGTGTCTACATAGAGCCTTCACCCCTACATGCTAGCATCTTTGGTACAGGAAGGCATTCTGTACAAACACTTTGATATACAATGGTGTTCTGCCTGCAAGATGTGCAAGCACAATATTGGCACAAAGCTTGTGGGAGTCACCAACCACTAACTGATTTGACTGAAGGCCCACACCATGAGAGGGAACCCATACCCAACACTGCTTGGGTGACAAGAACCTGAGACTAGAGAACCCAGTAATATAGGGTAAAAGCAAATGCTACTGTTCTGCTATAGGAACATAGCAATAGAATGACCCCTGATGACGTTCTGCTACAATCACAGAACAGTGCCTTGCTCAGCCATTATCGGAGAAGCTTCCTCATACAGCAGATGGGAACAAATATGAGACCTATAGCCAGACAATATACAGAGAGTGAGAGACCTTGGAAAACTCAGCCCTAAATGGGATGTCTCCAATAAATACGTCCTCAAGGCTCAGGGAACCCTACAGAAGAGGAGGTGGAAGTGTGTAAGAGCCAGAGGAGATGGAGACACCAAGGAAGCAAGGCCCATTAAGTCAACAAGATTGACATAGTATGAACTCATAAAGACCTAGGCAGCATAAACAGAGCCTTCAAGGGTCTGCACCAGATGAGGTCCTAGAGCTGAAAGGAGAAGTGGACACATGGTCCATCCCTCACCCAGAAACTATCACCAGTTCATAACCACTTGCAAATGAAAATTCAGTTTCCTCCAAGGGAGTCTCAGAAGCAAACTACTCTTAAGGATAGGCTGCATGCCCAGCAGTAGACACTAACAGAGAAGGACCTCCATGGCATCTTTGGAGGTGTCTTACTGGATAATGTCATGTCAAGGCTTTTTAATTTTTGTTTTGAATTTTATCTTACGTTTTGTTTTATTTATTTATTTACTATCTTTTTACCTTACAGGTCCTTTGGGTATACTATGGCTTCCTGTTTAGTGTGTTTATGGGATTCCCGAGTGTGTGAATGAGTGGGTCTCTGTATCTATCTTTCTTATTCCTTGTCTTGGGCTCTTTTCCTTCTGTTTGTTTTGTCCTGTTCTGGTGGTTTGTTTTCCGTTGAGAGACAGAAAGGGGTGAATCTAGACAGTGGGGAGGTGGGGAGGAACTGGGGGGAAAGAGGGGGAGACACTTAATTAGAACATATTATGTGAGGAAAAAACTTACTCTTAATAAAAGGAATGAAAAGAAAGGAAGGGAGGGAGGGAGGGAGGGAGGGAGGGAAGGAAAGGAGGAAGACAGTGTTCCTTGCAAGGTTGCCTCTTAGTTGTTACAGAGAAACTGGGATTAGGAAAAGGGTCTACTATGTCTAGCTATTTATACAATCAATAGAGATTGCACTAAGAATGTTCTTTGTTCTGAGAGTCTGCGATGTTGATGTGTTAGGTGACCTGAGCATAGAATCCTGCCGATGAACCCTGGAAAACATTCCACACAGATTGTCATGACTCATTGCTGGAGGAACTGGCCATGTCTCTGTGACTCCGCTGGGAGATGGAGGATTCTTGAACTACTTGACTGGCTCTACTAGACATCCTGACATCATCTCATGTGCCTTCTACTTTGTGGATTTCACTTTGTATCTTTTCATTAAGATAAAATTGTGTCTGTCCCCACTACTCATCTGTCAGGTGGCTGCCTGGGTGAGGGAGAGATCCCCGCCCCCATCGACACCCTGAAGCAGGTGGGAGAGCTGCCCCTGCCCACCACTGGCTGCAATACTCAAGTGGGAGAGCAGGCCCTGAAGCTGTGAGCATGATAGGGCTATCCCTATTATCCATCTGTCAGGTGGTGGCATGGGTGGGGGAGAGATGCCCTCCACCCCACCCATCAATGCCTGAGGCAGGTGTGAGAGCTGGCTCTGAAGGTGTAGATGTGGGAGCTCTGACCCTGAGGACATGAAAGCAGGAGAACTGGCCCCACCCCTTGCTCATCACTGCAGGGGGTGAACTCACCAGGACAATACCGGAGAGCCTACCCTGGTGTTGAGGACAAGGGAGCTAGCTGGCTGACCAACCCTGCAATCAGAGCCAGGATTATGTGTTGGCTCACCCCAACATCCACCCCATCTGTAATCTGCTGGAGCATGTGAAAGGATCGGTCCTGCAGAACCAAGGCTTCAGGATTTTCACAACACAGGTCAACAGCAGGGTAACCAAGAGGAGTCCCAGTGAAGGCCCAGCATCAATAGTGTAGGAGAAACCAGAGGCCTCGAACCAGACCAATGACTCTTTGTAATGAACACTTGCAAGTAAAGATATATGGATAAAAGTGTTTATTGTATGACTCACTGTGTCACACTACAGCTTCCATGATGAGACTGATTTTTCCTCTCTCTCTCTCTCTCTCTCTCTCTCTCCTCTTAAATTTTATTTTATTTTTGGGGAGGAGGTTGCAAGGGCAGAAGGTGGATACGAAGGGATGAGGAAATGAATGGGATGGAGATGCATGATAAGAAAGACACAAAGAATAAATAAAAAGAAGGAAAAGAAAAAAAGATAGGATTATAGTCATGACTGCAGTTACGTGTTGTATAATGCAAGTCCTTGTAGTGGATCATCTAGCCAGGAATGGTATAAAGGAGTCTCATTAAAATTTCGGTGTAAAGCCAGGCATGGTGGCACACACCTTTAATCCCAGCACTTGGGAGGCGGGCAGATCTCTATGAGTTCAAGGACAGCCTGATCTACTTGCTAGTACCAAACCAGACAAGGCTACATAGTGAGACCCCACCACAAACAAACAAACAAACAAACAAACAAACGTAACAACATTAGCGAAACTTCAAGGCTGGTAAGGTATTCACCATAGCAACAGCAGGAAACTATGAAGGAGGCAGGGGGAGGCAGTTACCACACATCAGAAACAGGGACCTATGGAGAAGCCCTAGCACATCTCTGTCTCTTCCTGCCTGACCTCTGACACTTGGTCCTATACTTGGCTGCATTGTAGTGAGAATCACCAGGTCAAGTTCAGAGGCAGATTGTGTGTGTGTGTGTGTGTGTGTGTGTGTGTGTGAACTGGGCTAGACTTTAGCTTTTTACTGAAAGGTAATATTTCATAACCCACATTCCCCAACAGTTCTGGACAGGCCATCATTTCATACACAGAAATACAAATCCAAATGATTCAGCATGGATTTCAAAACTTTTCTAAAAAAAAAAAATAATGAATCCTCAAATTTTATTATAATCCATTCCACACTACAGTCTGCTGCTGAGCAGTTGAAGTGCATATGCAATATATGAATATTAAAATTAATCACCAAAATTATTTACTAAAGATTTTGCCAATGCTTTGCAAAGCTATTAAGATTGAGGAAAAAGCCACAAATAGGAAGCACTTCAAAGATTAGCAAGGTTTGTATGGGAAGAGGATCATGGGTGATTTAAACTTGCTCTAGTAATAACTTTCACAATTAGTTCACAACCAGAAAAAAGAACTATTAAGTAGTATTTAAGACATTAGACAATTGGGTTGTCACATATCAGAAAAGGCATCTCACCATCTCTTTGAAGGATCCATTTGAACTTATGATTGATTTTGTTCAGTGATAATTACTCAACCTTTGAATAAAAAAATAGACTCCCCAATATTTTTATTTAAATCAGGTTGATTATAAATGTGATCTCTTTCTAAAGAAGAAAAGGGGATATGATATAATAAGATAGGATGAAAAGGTAAATTATTGAATCTACTTTTAAAGAGCAACTTGTTTAAAATGTTTTACATTGCTATGGATTTTAGTTTATTGATACAAGTTTAAACTTAATTTTGTTATACTGTATATATATTTCTATTCTCGTTTGAGGTATTATGTTTATGTAACTCATTTAGATTGTAATGGATAATTAAGAAATACAGATTAATAATTAGTCTTCTATGATAGTCAAACTTATAGTCATCCACAATGGGCTGGGCCCTTTCCCATCAATCACTAGTTAAGAAGATATCCTACAGGTTTGCCTACTGACCTTATGAAAGCATTTTCTCCATTGAGGGTCCTTCATCTCAGATGACTATAACTGTGTCAAGTTGACATGAAACTAGCCAGCACACACTCCATCGCCTCGCACGCCACAATTCTGTTACCTTTGTCTGCATCTATCAGCCATCACTTTAATATCACACCATCCGATTACTATCATATTTTATTGTCCTCTTCCTTGATTATTGTATGTCTCTTCCTTGTTATTAATGAAATCCTACAAATCCTTCAGAAGGCAGCTCAGCTGTCACACTACTTGCAAAGCATGATGATTGGTTTTTAACTGCAAAGTTCAGAACACCTGGGAAGAAAGTCTTCATTAAGGGACTGTCGGATCAGGTTGGCCTGTCGGCATGGCTCTGTGGGTGATTGTCTTAACTGATGTGGACCCTGCCACACTGTGGGGAGCACTATTCCCTAGGGTGGAGAAGTGAAGCTGAGAACAGACAAGGAAGCAATCCTGTCTGAATTCATTTCTTTCTGCTCTGGACTGTGGATATAATACAAGTTCCTCTCCTTGACTTCCATGCATGGTGGACTAATGACCAGGAAGTGTAAACCAAAAAATATACCCGTTCTCTCCTAAGTTGCTTTTGTCAGAGTGTTTTATCACAACAGAAACTAGAGCTCAAAACCTCCAACTTCAGCCACTCTGCAGCAGACAGACTGTTCTTGGGCTGTGGTCCTGTCCAGCCTTCCTCAGATCAGCGTTGGGTCAGTGTTCTTCTTTCCCAGGCCCCTCAGTTTGGGGGTGTAGGCCATGGGCAGTAGTTAACCCAGGAATGCCCAATGAGCCATCACACATTGGTGTATCAAGTTTGGTAAGACTCCAAGTTGTTGCTCTGGTACTAGTACTTGGATACTTGGTGCTGGATACTTGAATGCTGACTATCACACTAACAATGTAGGCTCCAGTCTTGTGTTTCTGTGGACCCCAGAGCAGGGCCCTATCCACTAGGCTTGGCACAACTCCTTTGCAGACTGATACCGCATATTTTACATTTCTTTATTAGGTGGTCATCTTGAAGACAGTACCTGATACATAGCTGCTTTAGTACTTTCCATGTTGACTAGGGCAGTGAGTGCCCAATATAACCTATTGAACTGAATTAATATAAATAAAACGAGTTGAATAATTTCAATATTTTAACCTTCTAGACAGTGAAGCCCCTGAATATGTTGTTTGTTGGTTTGTTGGTTTGTTTTGAGACAGGGCCCCATTATGGAGCCCAGGCTGGCTCTGAATGTTCTATCCTCCTGCCTCAGCCTCTTAAGCACCAGGATTATAGATAAATGCCACCACACCCAGTGAGATTGATTTTAGCAGACAAAATGAATCACCCATTTCAGAAAAAAAGGAGAAAGTTTCTGAATTATGACTTCCCCTTTATTCAGGGAAAACTGAATTGAACACAAGGTTACAATTTGTAATTTTAATGATAAATCAGATTTTTCAATTCTTAAATTAAAAAAAAACTAGCTTAGAGTTATTACCAGAGATTTAAAGTCACTCTGGAAGTTATTTTATATGTGCATGGGCTTTATTTATTCCTTTCCTAAGGCCATGTAGAATAAAAACTTGATTAGAAATAAATTTTTCATATTCTGGTGGGTGGTTGCCTAGCAACAAGAAGTGAAACAATGGGGTCAGTGCGTGTAAACCAGACAGACACTCCACCTGGAATTTTCTTTTTTCATCACAGTTGATAAGGTGGCCAGATCATACATATGACTTGTCAGGCAATAAATTAGTTTTGGAACAAAAGGACCAATGGAAAGGAAATTTTTACTTAATTTGGCTGTGTTTTATAGCTTCATACTCAGTACAGATGGAAGAATTTTAAATTAGGTATTCTGCAAGCTGGTCGTTTAACATCCCCACACTTTCGGGGAACACACTGAAGTGTAATGGACACTTAGCTCTGTAGTCTGTTCTGGAAACCTCCTTGGTAAGGAGCCCCATGGTAAGGCTTGGTCAAACGGAGCCACAGGAGAGTAACAGCGGCAATGCAATCAGGGAGCCAGGCTTTTGGTTTTAGTCGATTTGTTTTACAACCCAAATTAAGCATCTAGTTGATTGATTTATCTCCAATATACATACAACATGATGCCATGTCACACGTATTAGTCATTCCTAGAAATGGGTAATATGTTTATAAGTCTAGAAAGACCTTGGCGTGTTTTCCTTGTTAATTTTTTCTTAAACTTTATACTACAGTGTGAGAGTGTGTGTGTGCATGGTGTGTGTGCTTGTGCATTTGCATGTCTGTGTTTGTGTGTGTGGAGGTCAGAGGAGAACTTTGTGGAATCGGCTCTCTCCTCCCACTTTTACTTAGATTCTGGGCACAGCAGGTGCTTTACAGGTTGGACCATCTTGACAGCCTGTCATCATGCCCAGTTTACTCAGTGCCACTCAGTGGGCAAGCTTTTAGGATCAGAAGGACCAGCCTGTGAAAACATAATTCCGTGTTGTTGATGCATGTAGAGT
>CABHPQ010159159.1:82727-84066 GCA_902168405.1 Peromyscus aztecus
ACTGGACCTAGTGTGGGCTTTTGAAACCTCAAAGTCCACCCCAATAATAACTTCCTACAACAAGGCCACACCTCCTAATCCTTCTAATCCTCTCAAACATTTCCACTCCCTGGGGACTAAGCATCTAAACATATGAGCCTGTGGGAACCATTTTCACTCAGATCACCACACTGGTCCATGACTGTGGGATATCTTTTCTCTTAAGTATTTTTCAGACTATCTGGAAGTGTTTAATGGTTAAATTGTAAGTCTATCTTGATAAATTTATTTGTAAGTGTTTAGGAATGATAACAATTTTAAAAAAACCACCCATATGAGTTGTTAAAACACAATAGAAAGCTCAGAAGTAGATTTTTTTTATCAACTTTACTAGCTGACCTCTGACAAATCAGTAAAGATAACACCATGAAGAAAGGCTTGTTTTCCAATAGTCGAATGTCCACCTGCGGAAAAAATGAGCCTGAACAGAAATCTTGTGCAATATAAATGCTGAGTAAAAATCAATTGTAGACATAAACGTAAAAGTCTAAAAATTAGAATGTCTTGGAAATAGGAGAAAATTTGCTTGCCTTTGTGACTGTGATGGATTTGAGAATAAAATATCAGATGATTCAATTCGAAAATACAAAACAAATGCACAGTGGTGTCCCCTGAGAAGACACACAACAGCGAATACATGCATGAAAAGAGGCTCAGTCTCGTTTGTCACAAGGGTATTGACGTGTAGCAGTGACCACTGCACACCTCTTACAACTGTGGAAACCCTAAGACACACCAGCTGCTGGCAGGCAGACAGGCTGCAGGAGGCTTTCATGGCTGGAATACAGAGCCACATAAAAGCTTTGCAAGGCAGCCCCACTGTTCCCATAAGAACAAAATAGGACTGAGCGCACCATTCAGTGACCTTGCTACGAGCTATTTACCCAACTAATTTAAAACATGTCTACACAAAAGCCCATGTATTCATGCTTACAGCAGTATTTTTATAATAAAAAAATTCTGGAAGCAGAAACAAGGTCTTCCAAGAGGTGAACGGGTAAATGAGCTCCAGTATAGCCACTCAGTGCAACACTACCTGATGGTTAAAAGGTATGAGCTACAGTCAGTCTCTAATGACTGTCTCGAGTGAGAGACATCAGTCTAAAGAAGCTTTGTGTTATATGGTTTCAGGTGTGTGATGTTCCGAACAAGGCAAGAGTGTCAACCGGTGCCATTATACCAGTCTTGTTTAGGCAGTATATGTATTGTCTATAACTATTATTGTTACATATATTCACATATATGCATATATCTATTGTCTATAACTATTATTGTTACATATATACACATACAAGCATAT
>CABHPQ010159160.1:11582-35687 GCA_902168405.1 Peromyscus aztecus
TTTTTTTTTTTTTTTTTTGAGACAGGGTTTCTCTATATATTCTTGGCTGTCCTAGAACTAGCTCTGTAGACCAGGCTGACCTAGAACTCACAGAAATCTACCTGCCTCTGCCTACCAAGTGCTGGGATTAAAGATGTGCGCCACCACCACCCAACCTTTTCTTATGTCTTAAAATGCCATTCCACAGAGACTGAACTCCAGACTTACTCTTTCCAGATCACTGATTGAGTCTCTTTGGTAATAGGTTTTTTGTGGGTACTTACAATGTGAATGGACAGTCCCCCAAAGAGTGCCTCCGGCCCTGGCTGAGCCACAGCACCCAGGCCCCAGATGTGTACTGTGTAGGGTGAGTGCTCCTCTTCTCTTGTTACCAGTTCTTTTTTTTTTTTTTTTGATAATTTATTTAGTGTTATGTGCATTGGTGTGAAGGTGTCAGATCTCCTGAAATGGAGTCACAGACAGTTGTGAGCTGCCATGTGGGTGCTGAGAATTGAGCCCCGGGTCCTCTGGAAGAGCAGCCAGTGCTCCTAACCCCCTAACCCCTGAACCATCTCTCTAGCCCCTTGTTACCAGTTCTTAAGAATAGAGAGCCACGCTGAAGGAATGGGGACATGAATTGAGCTGAGTCTTCCTAGCAGCGAAGGAATGGAAACATGAGCTGAGCTCAGGGACAGCTGCTTCTCTGTTTGATGTTCTTCCTGATAAACAGAGGTCTGGCCACGTACTGTGCTTGGTATTTAAATGCTAGTATTAATTTAGTATAACCTTCTGTTAAAAATTGGTGTGTCATTACTTGACATTCAACGCATTTTTGGTTACAAAGCAAAAAATATTTTTGCCAGGAAAGGAAGGTTCCCTAAAGTTTCATCAGTTAGTTGATTTTGTGTATGTGTGTACATGAGTGTGTGTGCATGCTTGGGTATGGGAACCAGAGGACAGTCTGTCATTCTTCAGGGGTGTGTGTGTGTGTGTGTGTGTGTGTGTAAGACAGACAGACAGATAGACAGGGTCTCTCTCTAGTTTGGGGGGTTCATTTGGGTTAGACTGGCTCACCAGAAAGCCCCACGAGTCTGCCTGTTTCTGCCTCTCAGCACTGGATGTAGATCACCATGCTTGGCCTTCATTTTGTTTGGTTTTTTGTTTTTATTTTTGAGACAGGGTCTCACTATGTAACTTTGGCTGGCCTAGAAGTTGCTATGTAGACCAGGTTGGCCTTGAACTCACAAAGATCTGCATGCTTCTGCCTTCCTTTGGCGTATTGATAGTAGTGGTGTGAGCTACCTTGCCTGGCCCTATGTTTGGCTTTTTTAACGTGGATTCTGGGGATCAAACTCAGGTCCTTGTGCTTGAAGGGCAAACACTTTACTGACTGAGTCTTCATCCTAGCCCCTTGTTTTTTATTTTTGAGAAAGGATTTTACTATGTAGCGCTGGCTGGTTTAGAACTTGCTGTGTGGACCAGGCTGGCCTCAAACTGGTAGCAACTCTCCTGCCTCTGCTCTACAAGTGCTGGCTTTATAGGTGTGCACCATCACGCCTGGCTTGGTTTCATTTTGTTTTGCTTTTGCAAATGCAGTGGATTGAATCCAGGGCATTAAAATGTGCGAGGCAAGTGCTTTTTTCCTACTGAGCCCCACACTCAGCTCAAACATTAATTTCCCCACACTCTCCCCTCATCATAGTCCAGGGTACAGTTATTTGGAAATGTAAAACTGGGAAGGGGGGGTGGGGCAGGCAGGAGGTGCCTCCAGCCAGTTCAGTGGCTAGGTTGTCGAGAGGAAATGAGCTCATGTTCAGAGGAGCACCTGGGAAGTCTGTCTGTCTTTAGCCCCTCTGGAGGGTCCCACAGCTCAGCTAGAGAGCTGGGACCCGAGCACCGGAGCAGACTTGGGGTGTATTCCTGCATGTGGCCTTTTTCTCTGGTTCACTCTTGCCTCTCCACGTAGGTTCCAGGAGCTTGATCTGAGTAAAGAAGCCTTTTTCTTTCATGATACCCCAAAGGAGGAAGAGTGGTTTAAGGCTGTGTCAGAGAGCCTTCACCCAGGTGCCAAATATGCAAAGGTAAGCAAGGAGCCGGGCAGGCCGGGACTTGGTCACTTTTTGGTGACCGTTGGGTGAAAGCCATTCCTATGCAGCCTCAGATTCTCCAGAGGGGCCTGAGTGGAAAGGTGCAGAGTGCTGGCGCCTGTAAGTGGTATAGGGTACCGTGTAGCATGCTCAGTGAGCCGGACAGACCACCTTTTGTCCCGGCCTACAGGAGGTGTGTTAGTACTTCAGCTAGCTCCCACACCACATTTCCCTCAGGACATTCTGGTTTCCAACTTCTGTCTGCGGCAGCCGTCACTTGGGAAGTGGGCTTTGTGTTCCAGGTGAAGCTCATCCGGCTGGTTGGGATTATGTTGCTGTTGTACGTCAAACAGGAGCACGCAGCATATATCTCAGAAGTGGAAGCTGAGACTGTGGGGACAGGAATCATGGGGAGGATGGTGAGTCCCTGGTAATGTTTTGCTCGTTGAGGACCTTGACCCCTAAGGTTTTGACTCAGCTTCTCAGGATGCAGGAACCATACAAACCCATCTGAGATGCTGCTCTTGCAGGACGAGCTATACCCACAAACAGGGCTGGACTGAGTTTTAGAAATCCAACTGGTACATTTCTCCATCCTGGTAGTAGTCAGGGCTGGAGCCCTGTTGATCCGCCTGTAGTGTAGTACGGTACAGAACCTGTTTGGGCCACCTAGGGAAACAGAGTCCTGTAGGTTTGCAGTTTCCTCTTCTTGAGGCTCCTGGAGTCCTGCCCTTAGATTCCCCTGCAAGAGCTGAGTTGGGCATGTGGGTGGCACACCAGTGATACAGAGAGGTGGACACTGGCCCCAGCTTTCTATAAATGGCCAGTCACTTTGCTTGGGGGTTTGTATTCTTATCTGTAAGATAAAGATAGATAGTAACTCTGTAAGGCCCTTCTGAAGACAAAGACAAAACCGGTGAAAGTCTGAAGGTTTAAATGGCTGAAGTGGGGGGGGTCCTTTCACTAGGGTAACAAAGGAGGAGTGGCGATCCGGTTCCAGCTGCACAACACGAGCATCTGCGTTGTGAATTCCCACTTGGCAGCCCACACAGAGGAGTACGAGAGGAGGAACCAAGACTACAAAGACATCTGTTCTCGAATGCAGTTCTCTCAGGTGGACCCGAGCCTCCCCCCTCTCACCATTAGCAAGCACGAGTGAGTCGTCCGAGTTTTTCCCTCCTCAGTCCCCTCGTGTGACTGCTAGGCTCTGGGTCCTTCATCATGCTGGGGGGGGGGGGGGAATGCTGGAGGCTGGGTATCTGCCAGCTCTTCATTGTCTCTTGGAAATTCTTGGCTTTCTAACTTACCATCTGGAAGAACCCTAGAACCTTGTCAAGCATCCCTTGTCCCTGGAGAGGCATGGGGTTTACTTTCCTAGAAGTCTGTCTTGATTGAGCACAGGAGCAAAGCAGCCAGAGAGCTTGCGTCTCACGCAGTTTGGAGTATGGTTTTAGGTTTCCACATCCGTTTTTCCAGAGCACGTGCAGTTGAGAGTTGGGCCTGTGCTTGTTGCCTGCGCTTGCTCTACTTGTCAGTTCCTTGATTCTACTTGTCAAAACCATAGTTGCAACTGCACAGAGCATATTGTGCTAGTTTTTGGTCATTCTCTTTATTTCATTTATCTCTAAAACTCACTGTTTTGTCTGATTTCAAAGCCTTGGAATTTCAGACTTTATAGTCACAACTGAAATTTATGGATCCTCTTTTAGAAAGAGGAGGAAGCTGCTGAGGTCCTGTCCGAAGCAGTGGAACTGTCTCTGGCTTGTTGGTATTCTGGAAGCTGACTGGATGGCTGTTCTTCTCCAGGGTCCCTTGTAGGGAGCATGTCTCTTCCTTTGTGAGGCTGCAGCTGGCACGGCCTTTGCCTGCTTTTAGCCTGAGCATGCATTTGTTGGGGGAGGGGGCATACTGCGAGGCAGATTATTTAGTGGCATGGATGTTGGCTTCAGGTAGAGCAGTATTTGACTTCATGGCATATCTGATATCATCAGGGAGCAGCAGCAGGTGTAATGACCATGTGGCACAGCTCTTCCTGGGAGTGCAGAGTAAGCCAGTGATGTGGGCAAATTCAGGCCTTACTATTGATGTGAGCTTTGTCTCAGATGGTTCTCCCTTGAAAAATGTTAAGAGTGTATTTGTGAGCTAGAGTGTAACATGGGTGCCTGAGTGACCGGCAGGATTTATACTTTTTAATTTTTTTTAAACCACTTCCTGCTGTTCAATAAACACCTTATCTTGCTTTTAGACATCCTTTTTTGTTTTGTTTGTTTGTTTGTTTGAGTCAGGGTCCACTGTATAGCCAAGCTAGTTTTTAACTAGCTATGCTCCTGTATTAGCCTCTTGAGGACTGGGATTACAGGCATGTGTCATGGACACCAGCAAACAGGCATTGCTTTTAGATCTTACGAGTCTGTCTCTTCAGCCTTACCTGAATAAAACTGTCAAGAGCTCCAGGCCATTTATGATGAGCGTGGGTCAAGACAATTGAGTCAGCAGTGCGTTAGACGTGTTAGTAAGTGAGTGAGGAGGAAGATTCCGTCACAGCCAGGTCTCTGTCCCACCCTGGGGCTTCGGTCTGCTGCGCCCTGCACAGGAAGGGTTAAAGCCTCTCCTAAACCCTGCCACCTTTGTGCTCTGTCCTCACAGTGTGATCTTGTGGCTGGGGGATCTCAACTACAGAATAGAAGAGCTGGATGTGGAAAAGGTGAAAATGCTCATCGAAGAGAAGGCCTTTCAAACCCTGTATGCGTACGACCAGGTACAGATGGGCACCGTGTCTTCCTCAGGCAGCTGCTCCTCTGATGTGAGAGCACAGAGCCCAGTTTCTCCTTCCCCAGCTTGGGAGGCTTCCCTAAGGACCTGATGTTGTCCACTCGTGCCTGCATTCCATCTGCATTCCTCTTTCTTGGCTCTGTCCTGGAAGCACGTGTGTCCCTTAGAGTAAGAACACGTTCTTTCTCATCCACTCAAGAGACCGGAAGTTAGGGCTTTCGTTACTGCTTTTGTTTCTTCCTTCAGTAAGGAAACTACTTGGTATATTTGAGGTGACTTACTAATTCTCTTTAGTAATGAGTCCCCTGCTCCTGCCTCCTCCTCTTCACCATCATGAGTTTTCTCCAGTGCGAGCGAACTTTCTCAGCTCTTCTCTTCACTCTGATAGAGTCAGTTCTGCGGCCTGTGGTTTCCCACCATTATTTGACGTAGCATGTCTTTCTGAGAGCCACAGCCTCTTCACAGGCTGCGGGAAGCCTGCGTCTGACTTTCTTTGCTGCTCTCCTCAGTAGACTTGAGACTTCTTAGGTGTTCAGAACTGTCCAGGATGCTGAAGCCCTCTTTCTTTTCCGCCTGAGCTCTCCTCTGCTTCTTGACAACCTTGAAGTCATTAGGTCTGAATCCTTCGATTCGCCTTCTCTTTCCCAACACACAATAGTTGAAGGAGAAGAATCTTAACTGTGCTGTCTCTCTTCATGAAATCATTTCTTTATTGACTCATGGAATAGGAACAGTTTTCTCATGAGTCCTTCCCCTTTGAGGTAGGGCTTGGGATGTGGATTGATTTCATGGTCTCCACCAATCCCAGGTTTGACCTTTTATTCTGAGGGCTTTTCTCTCCCACTCTTTTGTGTAGCTGAAAACCCAGGTGGCTGCCAAGACGGTCTTTGAAGGCTTCACAGAGGGAGAGCTTACCTTCCAGCCTACTTACAAGTACGACACTGGCTCTGACGACTGGGATACCAGGTGGGTCAGAGCTCACTTCTGGGGGTTAAGGAGGTAGAAACCCAGGAGTTCTGGGAAGCACTAGCCCTTGTGGACCTGAAGAGGATAAGGTCCTTGTGACTCTCCATGTTTCCCACTGTGGCCAAACATTTTCTCTTGGTATCTGCTCTCTAATCCTACTGCCTTTTCATATTATTTCTTTCTGACTTAGGCATTGATCCATCATGGGTCTTGACACTGAATGGCTTTTCTTTTCTTTTCCTGTTTGTTTGTTTGTTTGTTTGTTTTGAGACAAGGTTTCTCTGAGTAGCCTCAGCTATCCTGGAACTTACTCTGTTGACCAGGCTGGCCTCGAACTCACAGGGATCTGCCCGCCTCTGTCTCCCGAGTGCTGGGATTAAAGGTGTGTGCCACCACCCAGCTATCTTTTCCTTTTAAAAAGATGTATTTATTTTTATTTTATGTGTGTGAGTGGTTTTGTCTGTATATGTGTATGTGCACTGCATGCTGGCCTGTGCCTGCAGAAGCCAGAAGAGGGCACCAGATACCATGGGACTGGAGTTATAACTCCAGCTGGTTGTAAGCCACCATGGGGGTGCTAAGAACCAAACCCAGGTCTTCTGTGAGAACCGCAAGTGCTCTTAACTGCTGAGTCATCTCTGCAGCCCACCAATTGACTTTGAGCTGTGTTCAAGGTCATATGATGATTCCAGCTAAACTTGTGCTTGGTCTTAGCATACTAGTTAATATTTCTTAATAGTGCTCACTGTATGCCACAGCCTCCTGAAAATATTTGATTTGTATGTATCATTTTAACCAGTTAAGAACTTGTTGAAGGGGCTGGAGAGGTGGCTCAGCGGTTAAAAGAGTACCGAGTGCTCTTCCAGAGGACCTGGGTTCAATTCCCAGCACCCACATGACAGCTCATACCTGTCTATAACTCCAGTTTCAGGGGACCCACACCCATGGCAAAAACACCAATGCACATAAAAATAAAAAAATATATATTAAAAAGAAAAAGAACCTGTTGAGGTAGATATGGTTTATTATGAGACTGGGGACTGAGGTAGTCCAACAGCCTCCCAACCCTGCTAGTGGTAGAAACAGGATTTGAACTCGGGCAGCAGAAAGTCACAGCCCGTGCCCTTATAAGGACACTTTCTTTTAAGGACTGTAAAGTGCTTATTCTCCTGTTATTTTTCCACTTTCTCTCCATCCGCACACGGTGATACAGAGCAGGGACTCAGTCGGAACAGTTTTCTGCTGGCACTTTCATAGTTGCTGTAGATGATACCCACAGGGACACCTTGTTCCTCCATGGGCCTAACCATCTGCCATCCTTGATCCCCTGGCTGCGTGGACACAGAGGCTCTGCCTCATTGCTCCTGCCTGAGCCTTGGCACACACTACGCCGTGGGTCCTGCTGTTTCTGTGAGCCTACCAGCGTGGACTTTGTATTTCAGTGAGAAATGTCGTGCTCCTGCCTGGTGTGACCGAGTCCTCTGGAAAGGAAAGAACATCTCTCAGCTGAGTTACCAGAGCCACATGGCCTTGAAGACCAGTGACCACAAGCCCGTCAGCTCAATGTTTGACATCGGGGTAGGTGGGCAGCTTGTTTTTATACCAGGGTTGCTCTTTGTCTTTCCGATCTCTTGCTCTCAGCCTTGAGTGTGAGGAAGCTCTTTTTAAATTTTGTTTAAGGTCCTGGAGAGATGGCTCAGATATTAAAAGCCTTTGCAGCTCTTCGAGAGGGTCCAAACTTGGTTCCTAGCACTCATGTTGAGCTGCTCAGGACCACCTGAGCAGGTGGATCTGGTTCCAGGGGATCCAGTTGCCTCTGCAGGCATTGCATGCATGTGGTACACAGACATACATGCAGGCAAAACACTGTCTTAGTCAGGGCTACTATTACTATGATGAAACACCATGACTAAAGCAACTAGAGTGGAAAGGGTTATTTGGCTTATGTTCATCACGGGAGGAAGTCAGGGCAGGAACTCAAGCAGGGCAGGAACCTGGAGGCAGGAGCTGATGCAGAGGCCATGGAGGAATGCTGCTTGCTGGCTTGCTCCTCATGGCTTACTCAGCCTGCTTTCTTATAGAACTCAGGACCACCAGCTCAGGTGTCCCCACCCCCAATGGGCTGTGCCCTCCCTCATCAATCACTAGTTAAGAAAATGTCCTACAGGCTTGCCTACAACTCCATCTTATGGAGGCATTTTCTTAATTGAGGTTCCTTCCTCTCAGATGATGTTAGCTTGTGTCAAGTTGACATAAAACTAGCCAGCACACACCCATATACACAAAAGAAATACATTTTGTGAGTTTGAGGTTAGCCTGGTCTACAGAGGGAGTTCCAGGTCAGGGTTACATGGAGAAACCCTGTCTCAAAAAACAAAACAAGAGAGAGAGAGAGAGAGAGGGAGGGAGAATTTCAGTCTACAGAAATGCTCACACAGACATAAAAAGAACTGTACGTTTTAAAACATACAGTTAATTTTTTTAGGTGTAAAGTTAATTACTACTTGCTTTTATATACATCTGAATACATCCACATGCGTGGACTTTCCCTTTTGCATCTTGGACTTTGTTTATGCATTTGCAGCTGAGTGTGTCAGTATTCTGCATATGACACACAGATTCCTCCCTCCCTTTTTTTCCCCTTGAAAAGAGCTCACATTATACACATTCTGAGACCATCTTTTGCCTTCATTGAAAATGTTTTAGAGCTGGGAAATGTAGCTCAGTTGGTACAGAACTTGCCTAGTTTGCATGAGGTGCTGTATTCAATTCCCAGAACTACACAAACCAGACATGGCAACCCAGACTTGTAACCCCAGCACACAGAAGGCAGAGATGGGAAGATTAGGGGTCCAGGGTCATCCTTGGCTACACAGGGACCTGTCGAGACTGTTCTTCCCCCACTACTACTCCAAAAGATAGTATGTTTTAGGGGATTTTTCATGACAGTAATGGTACAGTTTCTTCCTTGTTATTTTGGTTTTGTTTTTTTTTTTGCATTTACTTAGTGTGTGTGTGTGTGTGTGTGTGTGTGTGTGTGTGCGCATGTGCGTGCATGTGCATGTGCATGCATACTACAGTGCTCATGGGAAGGTCAGGGACCTATGAGAGTCCATCATGTGGATTCCAGGGATCAAACTCAGGTCCTTAGGCATGGAGGTAAGCTCTTGTATCTATTGAGCCATCTTGTAGGCCTGCTCCTTATTAGTTTTAAAGGCCAAAAACTTTTCTGTAGTAGAGATGAACCATAATGTATTGATGATTTGTTTGCAAAATATCTTCATTGCATGTGGTGGTGTGGTGACTGTCCTTCATGTGTATTCTTTTTATGTCTGTGTGAGCATTTATGTAGACTGAAATTCTCTCTCTCTCTCTCTCTCTCTCTCTCTCTCTCTCTCTCTCTCTCTTTTGTTTTTTGAGACAGGGTTTCTCCATGTAACCCTGACCTGGAACTCCCGCTGTAGACCAGGCTAACCTCAAACTCACAGATCTACCTGCCTCTGCCTCCCCAGTGCTGGGATTAAAGGTGTGTGCCACCACTGCCCGGCTTAGAGTAAAATTCTTAGTGGTGACATTAGCAGTTCAAGGAGAATTATATTTTAGCAGGGTGCTGGTGCATGTAGTTTTGAGCTGTTCAGAGAACTGTGACAGGATTGCTTGAGCTCAGGGGTTTGAAACAAGTTTAGGAAACATAGCAAGACTCTCTCTTTCTCTCTCTCTCTCTCTCTCTCTCTCTCTCTCTCTCTCTCTCTTTCTCTCTCTGTGTGTGTGTGTGTGTGTGTATTTTTAAAATTTATTAGTTTATGAGAGGGGGTGCAGTATTGTATGTGAAGGGACACAGTAAAGAAACTACCTGCAGAACTGCTTCATTATTTTAATGTGAATAAGAGAGAGAAAATATCCGGAGGCATCTGGAGTAATCCAGAGCAGAGAGAAAGAAGACAGCATGGCCTGGGCTAGGGAAGTGGGAGAGAGCAATGGAGATGGTGAGATCAGAAGGACAGAGAATACAGCACAGCAAGAGAGCAAGAGGACAGCAGGAGCTAGATAGAGTGGGGAAGAGAGACAGACAGACAGACAGACAGACAGACAAGGGGACTAGTAGAGAACAGTGGGTTACATAGGAAGTAACTGGGGGAGGGAAAGGCCAACAGACTATTGTGGGTTTTGGAACACATAACCTGTACTTGTGACACTGAGGGGGTCTGGAGGCCAGTGTGGGTTTTGATGTGCTGATAGGCGCCACAGACAGCCATGTGTCCCTTCTGCCAGAGGTAAGGGAAATGACTACTTTTGGTAGATGGGAACTGGTTTCACAAGTTCCTGAGGAGCGCTTTCATCTGACCACCAGAAATCCTCTAGAGTCCAGCTTTGAGCTCATTCCTAGATGTATGGATTGCCTAAGACCTAACGGTCAGTGCCTACTCATTTATTAGTGTCTACTCCCAACAACTCTTATTATTTAAAAAAAAAAAAAAAAAAAAGACTTTTTTATTTATTTATTTTTGTGACAGGGGCTCACTACGTAGACCAGGCTGGCCTGATACTCAGAGATTTGGATTAACAGTATATACCACCATGCCAGGAAGAATTTATTTTTATTTTATGTGTATGAATGTTTTGCCTGCATACATGACTATGCACTGCCTGCCTGCTTGGTGCTCCCAGAGACCAGGAGAGGGCATGAATCCTCTGGAACTAGAGTTATAGATGGTTGTGAGGCGCCATATCGGTGAGGAAAACCGGGTCCTCTCCAAGAGCAGCCTGTGCTCTGAACTTCTGAGCCATCTCTCCAGCCCCAGTTCTTAACATTTGATGTTTCCACCAACTACATATGAGCTTATTTTCCCGGAACTTTGCCAATATTTTTTCATATTTTATTTTATTTTTAGTTAATGTGTGTTGGTGTTTTGTCTGCATGTGTATCTGTGTGAGGGTGTCAGATTCCCTGGAACTGGGGTTACAGACAGGTTTGAGCTACTATGTGGGTGCTGGGAATTGAACCTGGGTCCTCTGGAAGAGTAGCTGGTGCTGTTAACCACTGAGCTATCTCTCCAGCCCCGCCAATAATTTTTTGAAATTTTTTTAGTCACTCCAGTGAGAGGAGAGAGAAGCCATTGTTTTCTGTTGCAGCTGCCCGGTTCCTAGTGAAGGCAGACACTTCAGTACTCTTTGTATTTTGTCACCAGGCGCTTCTGTGTTGCTTTGTACTACCCGTTCGTGCGGGTGGAGTAGAGTAGATGCAGGTCAGAATCTGAAATTGGAGAAGAGCCTAAGGCTGGGTGTGGTGGCTCTCGTCTTTAAGCTGTGAGTTGGAGGCCAACCTATTCTACATAGTGAGATACTCTCTGAGAAGCGGGGGTCACTAAGTAATGTTGCAATTAATATTTTATTGTTGAGAAATGAAAAAGTATTTATATTTAAAATACAGAATGGAGAGCCTGACATATTCTTCCTTGCTGATGAGTTTGCATTAAAAAAACAAAAACAAAAACCAAGAAATACATCTTTGTATCAAAATCATAGAAAAAAATATCCCCCTGCTGGCCTTTGGGCGGCAGCAAGCAGGACAGTGATAGAAAGTGTCTTTTGGCCGGGCGGTGGTGGCGCACGCCTTTAATCCCAGCACTCGGGAGGCAGAGGCAGGCGGATCTCTGTGAGTTCGAGGCCAGCCTGGTCTACAGAGCGAGATCCAGGAAAGGTGCAAAAGCTACACAAAAAAACCCCTCCCGAAAAACGGGAAAAAAAAAAAAAAAAAAAAAAAGAAAGTGTCTTTGGCCAAGACCTGCGACCCAACAGGAGGAGCAGCCAGGACATTCCGGTGTCCTCCTGCTGATCAGGAAGCAGACGGCTTACAATAGCTTGGGGATCCTTCTGAGTCTGTCATTGATTGGGTTATTATTATTATTACTATTATTATTATTATTATTTTTGGTTTTTCAAGACAGGGTTTCTCTGTGTAGCTTTGGTGCCTTTCCTGGATCTCGCTCTGTAGACCAGGCTGGCCTCAAACTCACAGAAACCCCCTGCCTCTGCCTCCTGAGTGCTGGGATTAAAGGCCTGTGCCACCACCGCCCTGCGGGTTATTTGTTAATGAACTAAATCTACATAGCTGTCCCTTCCTGAAATGCTAGCAGCTGCTGTTTCCTGATGCCCCAACCTTCAACACCAAGAAAGAAGAGTGGGCAGAAGGCTCTGCACTCAGTCTCTACTGTTTCCCTCCCAGGTGAGGGTTGTGAATGAAGAACTCTACCGGAAGACGCTGGAAGAAATTGTCCGCTCCCTGGATAAGATGGAAAATGCCAACATTCCTTCTGTGTCACTCTCCAAACGGGAGGTAGGAAAGACCCAGACCCATTAGGGATATTAGCATCAGGGTTGGGGAGTTGGCTCAGTTGGTAGGACCTGAGTTAAGCCCCAGAACCCATGTTGGGATGGTATAGTGGCAAGGTTTCTCTGGTCCTTCCCAGCCCGCAGTCCCACAGCTGCTTGTAAAATAATTACTCAGAGGCTTCTATTAATTACCATTTGCATGGCATATGGCAGGCTTTTTGCTAGCTAGCTCTTATAACTTAAATTAACCCATTTCTATTAATCTATGTTTTTGCCACATGTTCCGTGGCTTACCGGTCTGCTGGCATGTTGTTCCTTGCGCGGCAGGCTGGGGTCTCTCTGCCTCTCCTTTCTCTTCCTGTCTATCTACTTGGATTTCCTGCCTGCCTCTAAGTTGCCTTGCCATAGGCCAGTGCAGCTTTATTTATCAACCAATCAGAGCAACACATATTCACAGCATAAAGAAAGACATCTCACAGCAGGGTAGTGGTGGGCACTGGGCATTGTGTTGGGTGTGGTGGCACAGTCCTTTATTCTCAGAATTTGGGAGGCAGAGGCAGGTGGATCTCTGAATTCAGGCTAGTCTGGTCTATAGCAAATTCCAGGAATTCCAGGCCAGCCAGGGCTACCTAGTGAGACTGTCTGAAAAAACAAATGGAGTTCAAGGGAAGATACTTAAGCTGCAGATGTCCAGCCCCGTGGCAGAGTGAGTTTGACCTTCAGGTTCAGGGGCCACCTTGAGCATGGTGTTTTGGAAGAACAAAGACTGAAGCTTTGTTCGCTTTAGGAAACTTTATAAAAAAATCTTGGGCTTTGGCTTGCATAGGCCAGTGGTCTTTAGCGGCAACTGTGCCCTCTCAGCTAAATACATTTCAGAGCGATGGTTGTTCATTTTCTTCCCAAGACCAGTAGTTTTTCCAGTCAGGGTGGGTGCGCAGCTGGAGAAGAGAACACTGGTTCTGACTGTCCCTTGTCTGTCCCCAGTTCTGTTTTGAGAATGTGAAGTACATGCAGTTGCAAACCGAGTCCTTCACGATCCATAATGGCCAAGTACCCTGCCAGTTTGAGTTCATCAACAAGCCTGATGAAGAGTCCTACTGTAAGCAGTGGCTGACTGCCAAGCCCAGCAAAGGCTTCCTCCTGCCAGGTAACTCGGCTCTTCCTTGGCTCTGCCCTCTATGCCCTGCCTGGCCTTTTCATTTTCCTACATAAGCTTTTTTGCTTCTGAATGCCTTATTCCTGGCCAGAAACTTTTCTTGTTTTGCTTTGTCTTGTTTTGTTTTTTGTTTTTGTTTTTGTTTTTGTTTTTGTTTTTGTTGAGATTGAGTCTCTCCATTATGTAGCCATGGCTGTCCTGGAACTCACTGTGTAGGCGAAGGTGGCCTCACAGAAATCTGCCGGCCTCTACTGGCTCTAAGCTTTTTTCCCCCAAACCCCTGTAGCCGAACTCAGCCATATATAAAATGTAAAGTGCTGAGGGGTGTGTGTTCTGTTTCAAGAACATTGTAGTCACGGAGCTGTGGGATTATGGCAGGTGCTGCTCCTTTCGGGGCCGTCTTCACTGCCTGTCTTGTAATCAGTGCCCAGGTGTCTGGAGGAAAAAAATTAAAAAGGGTAGGAAAGGACATGACTGTTCCTAGGTATGATGGAGCAGAAAGTTTATTATAAATAAAAGGGAGAGCGTATGTAGAGGTAGTGACATCTGGGAGAATCCAGAGTGGACATGACCAGACTGAGCTGGGCCATGTGGGGAGAGGGGGAGGAAAAGGGAGAGAGGGGAACCAGGTGCAGCAGCCAGGAGGCCAGAGGCACAAAAGAGGTGGGTAATGTCTGGATTACATAGGGAAGAGCCTCTGGGGAAAGGGCAGCCCAGCCCCTGGGCTGGAGAGTTCAGGGTAGAGGGTGGGGTATACCAGCTATCCCCTGTAACCCCTGAGGGATGCTGGGAGAATCTAGTGGTCAGGTTCGCTTTGGTATGTTAAGTAGGCACCTCAGCCATTTGTCCCAGGGTTTGAGACTTAACAGTATCCACCCTTGTGGAGAGAGAGATAATGGGTAGTAATCTAGAAATGGTAACAGGCCCCCAGAATGTAACATCCCCATTCTGCAGCTGGAAGCCAGGGGTGGGGGTGGGTGGGGGTGGCGGCTTTAATTCCAGCACTCGGTAGGCAGAGCCAGGTGGATCTCTGTGAGTTCGAGGCCAGCCTGGTCTACAGAGCTAGATCCAGGACAGGCACCAAATGTTTTTGAGACAGAAACCCTGTCTCAAAAAACCAAAAAAAGAAAAAAAAAAAAAGAAAAATCTGCAGCTAGAGAATTCAGAGTGTTTCCTGGCCTAGTTCCCAGGTGATAACCTCCCTGGATCTTTGAAGGGGCACGCATTTTCATCTTACCTGGTCCAGGGCTTGTAGCTAGAGTTTTCCTGCCTGGCCCACAGTCAAGACAAATCTCGGTCACTGGCCAGTCCCACAGCCGCTCAGACCCAACCAAGTAAACACAGAGACTTATATTGCTTACAAACTGTATGGCCGTGGCAGGCTTCTTGCTAACTGTTCTTATATCTTAAATTAATCCATTTTTATAAATCTATACCTTGCCACGTGGCTTGTGGCTTACCGGCGTCTTCACATGCTGCTTGTCATGGTGGCGGCTGGCAGTGTTTCTGCCTGAGCCTTCCACTTCCCAGAATTCTTCTCCTCCTTGTCCCACCTATACTTTCTGCCTGGCCACTGACCAATCAGTGTTTTATTTATTGACCAATCAGAGTAATTTGACATACAGGCCATCCCACAGCAAGGGCTGGTCCTTCGATCCATGCCTTCTTACCAGATTCATTCTCCTAGTTTAGGGTCTGCTGTTGCTACTTGAGTTTCTTGGCATCTGTCCCTGGCTTGCATGTGCTGTCTTCGCATTTCCAGGCTGGACTGTGCACAGTGTGTACTTCCACGGTGCGAGCACACAGGTTCTTGTCAATGGATACCTTCTGTTTCCTTTCCTAGCCTTTCGGCCTTCCTCTCTTCCCTCCTGCCTTTTCCTCTTTCTCTTGACTGCTCCCTCGCTGACGTTACTTTTAAACTTTTTCTGTAGATTCTCACGTTGAGATTGAATTGGAGCTCTTTGTAAACAAGGCTACCGCCACAAAACTCAACTCAGGCAAAGACAAAATTGAAGACATTCTGGTTTTGCACTTGGAACGGGGCAAGGATTACTTTTTGTCTGTGTCTGGGAACTACTTGCCCAGCTGTTTCGGGTCTCCCATTCATACATTGTGCTACATGAGGGAGCCAATCTTAGACCTACCACTGGATACTGTTAGCAAGCTGGTGAGTAACAGACCCTGACGAAACATCCAGTAGTCGTCAGCTCAGGGCAAACACTATATTTCTGTATCCACCTTCCAGGATGTAAGGTTTTTGCAGCCTCCTAGAGCTTGCTTAGTATCAGTGTAACAAGCCCCTCCTACCCCCAAAATGACAGTGAACTGTCTCTCATGACTCTTGCTTTTTTCTGCTGGTCCAAGGCTCATTTGTGTAATGCAATCAGGCAGCAACTGTGTTGGCCACCATGTTGAAGGTAGCCTCTCTTGCCTGCCTCAGTCTTGGTTGCCCTCTGGCCTCTGCACATGGCCCTCAGCTTTCAGGAAGTGAGCTCAAGCTTCTGCAGGTAGAGGCAAGAACAAGGGGAAAGCTCAGGCCTTCCGTGGCATGGCTGATGAAGCCCAGAGTCCCACTTCTGCCTTGCTGTGTGGTTTGGAGCAAGTTGTGAAGCCAGCCCAGATCCCAGCATAGAGAGACTCCACCTCCTGCTGTGGACACACTCTCCAGTCTTGATTTCACCCCTGTGCACGCGTTAGAGCAGCAAGTGATGGTAACAAAACTCCATAGACTGGCGCTTTATGAAGAACAGAAGTGTTGTACTCACAGTTTGAGAGGCTGAAGTATACAGTAAAGATCACCGATGACTTGTTTGATGAGGGCCCACTTGGTTCCTAGATGGCCGTCTCGGTGTCCTCATATGTCAGGAGTGGGAGACTCTTGGTTTTCTTACTGCACCCCAATCCCATTTGTGACTACACAGCCCTCATGACCAACTACCTCCCAAAGGCCCCACTTCTAGATACCATCACATTGGTGACTAAGATTCGTTATGGTAATCTGGGTAGGATGGAGGAGACACATGGCATAAACATGCAGTGTCTAGCAAGCAGTGCAGTAGAGAAATTAGCCATGAGTGTCATCTGGGGGCTGAGAGATAGCTCAGTTGATAAAGTGCTTTCCATGTAAGGATGAGAACTTGAGTTCAGTTCCCCAGAACCCACATAAAAGGTACATGTCTGCTGGGCGGTGGCGGCACATGCCTTTAATCCCAGCACTCAGGAGGCAGAGGCAGGAGGATCTCTGTGAGTTCCAGGCCAGCCTGGGCTACAGAGTGAGTTCCAGAGGACAGCAAAGGCTACACAGAGAAACCCTGTCTTGAAAAAAAAAACAAAAGAAAAAAAAAAAAAAAGGGATATGTGTGTGATCCCAGCTCTGGGAGATGGAGACAGGTGACCATGGGAACCCATTGGCTGGGCATTCTAGACCAATTGGAAAGTTCCAGGTTCAGTGAGAGATCCCTGTCTCAAAGAACAAGTGGAAATCAACTAAAGAAGACACTCAGTATTGACCCTGGCCACCACCACATGCATTTGTACACACACACACACACACACCCCAAACAGACAAATAAATAAATAATGACCATCTGGCAGGTTATCCTAAAGTAAGTTTGCTAAGAACCAACAAGGGAACAAATTCGGCACAGATATAGGTAATTTGTGCACTTTTTTCTTAGAACGCATATTTTCAGTTAGGGACTGTATTATTTAATGTAGATGAAAACAAACCCAGTGAAGGAGAGCGATTTGTCACAAGTCACGTGGTGAGTGGCAGTGGCCCTGGAGCTTGGGCTCACAAGTGTGTGCTCTTTCCTCACTGGATCACACAGTGGGATGCTGGAAGGACTTTTTTCTATGAAGTTAGGGCGTATCCTACCCCATTCATTGAAACTGCTTGCTCTAAGAACTCTTCCCATCCTTAGAAACCACCTTTTGTCACCCAGTTGTACCGCCTGATCTCCTTGTTTATTTTTATTTCTGGCCTCTGGAATGTCTGGTTTAGTGGCATTGAAGAAGCTTCCCTTTGTAGTTTGCTGTCCCCACATTGTGCATTTTCCTGAAGTTCCACCTTGTCATGACTTGTCATGATTTTTTTTTCTTTGGAGACCTTGATGCCAATGCAGTCTGCAGATGACAGGAACCAGCTGGAGAACCCCATGGAAATCCCCAAAGAACTCTGGATGATGGTCGATTACCTGTATAGAAATGCTCTCCAGCAGGTAGGTTGGAGTTAAGGCAGTCAGAGAGATCGATAACTTTTGTGTGGAAGACTTTTGTCCCAGGGAATCTGTGGAGAATTGTTCTGCCCCCAGGGAGGGAGTGCATGTTTGTTACTTGACCTTGGCTTCCCACTGGGAGGCAGAGCAGACTTGCCAGCTCTTTGTTTCTTCATCTGACCTCTTAGTCTCCCCAGAGAAGGACTTCAGAATGCCACCTGGGAGGTCACTTTGATGTCTTTTGAAGGAGCTCTCACCTGCTTCTGGGAATGGGGGATGTGTGTGTGGGGGGGCTCCCTTGTTAACATTTCAGGCAGAGGACAGGTGGAACCCCCAGGCCATGAATCTGGAGGGTTGATTTCTGGAGAGATTGAGTCAGGCTTTCTGGGATTCGTTGGTCAGTTTGATTGACGTGGCTATATGTTTGTGAGGTCCAGGCTCCAAAGCCAGGCGCGGAAGAGGGTCACAGGAGGCTGGTGACTGGAGGAGAATGTGGGGAATCATAGACAATTAAGATACATTTTATTCAGCATCACACAGGCCACTAGTCAGGCTGACACTGACAGGCACCCGGGCACAGGCCATCACACAGGGCCACACAGGCTGGGCAGAGGGAGGCACAGAGGCAGGCTGGTAAAGGCAAAGGCTCTTGCCTCTGACCTCAAAGCCATGTTTATAGAAATTTTAGTCTTGCAGCAAAATACATTTATATTCTCTTTTCCTCTCTCCCTGTCTTTCTTCCCTTACTCTTCTCCTCCACCCTCCCTTCTCCTCCTCCCTCTCCCCTCCCCTCCCCTCCTCCTTGCCCTATATTCTAGTGCTGGGGACTATACTAAGGCCTCATGCATGTTAGTTAGGCAAGAGCTCTAACAACTGAACTGCATTCCCAGCTCCTTAGTTTTTGAGATAGTAGTTCACTATATAGCCCAGGCTAACGGCAAACTCACAGCCCCAGACTAGTTCTGAGCTCATGATCCTCTTGCCTCAGCCTTCAGTATCCTGGGACTGGGACTCCATCATGTCTGGTCTTTTTTCATTTTCCCACTCACACTGGTGTTGCTGTATACCATGTTGTGTTCTGTTTATCCCATCGTTTCATTTAACTCACATAGCAACTTTTGGAGGACACAGATGCCCTGAAAGGTGAATAACTTACTCCCAAGCTGATTAATACACAATAGTGGGCTTTCTTTTTAAAAACTGAATTTTTAAATATACATATGTTATGTATATGTATACTTTATTATTATTATTATTATTTTGGCCATGCTATTGTTGGAACCCTGGGCCTTAGCCCTCTACCACTGAGCTCATTCCCAGGCCTCAGAATTCACTTTTATAAGAGGTCTGTCTTCTCTGTAGATCTTTCAAATGTAACTTGTAAGCAATATATGTAATATTTTTATTATTAATAGTTACATTATGTTGAGTTGCTTTATGAAACAAATGAATCCAAAGTATCTTGAGACTAATGGAATGATGTTTACTGACATATTTTTATTTGCATAAGGTCTGAGGGGTCTTTTTGCCTCCCCCCCATCTCTTTGTTGTTGTTGCTGTTTGTTTTGGTTGAGGATCAAAGTAGCTTTTCAGTCTTACATATGGCATGTCTCTCATTAACACTATAGGACAATACTCTGTGTGACTTTTCTCTTACCCTGGATCTTGTCTTGTGTAGCATGGCCTACCCACAGCTTTATAATGCATGCATGCCTAGTGACCTCTGGTGAAGCCATGCCTAACAAGGCCTGAAGATGAATTAGTCACATCAGCCTAAGTCACATTGTCCACTGGGATGATTGGGAGTTCTCACTACACAGCTGCAGTTTGGACTCTGGTGATATGGGTGAATAAGTCAGGAAATCACTGCCAGTTTTCTGGGGAAATAACTGTTTTGTGGCTTTCTTCCCTCTTGCAGGAAGATCTGTTTCAGCAGCCAGGCCTGAGGCCGGAATTTGAGCATATAAGGGACTGTTTGGACACTGGAATGATTGACAACCTCTGTATCCTTCAGAAATGTGTGTGTGTGTGTGTGTGTGTGTGTGTGTGTGTGTGTGAATATGAGAGCTTTTAAAGGAGGAAGAAGCCTATCTCAAAGCCCGGAGTCTGAAACTGTGACCTCGGCTAACAGGCTCTACCCTAATAAGACCCTGCTCAGAGAGGACATTACGGCCTAAAGCAGTCAGGGTGGCAGGAACTGAGGAGAGAGCCTGACTCACCTGACAAATGGCATGGTGCCTTCGAGACGTGGGCTGGCATCCTAGCTCTCTCAGGGGAGAGCCTGACTGAGCAGGCAGCCCTTCTGGCACATGCTTGTCCCTGGGCCTTCCCTATCCCTGGGCAGCACCATCACCTGCTCCTTAACAATGGACCAAAGGCGCTAACAACCACTCTGTAGCCGAAGCCTTGCTGCTTTTCCTAGAGAGCCTGCCAGAGCCCGTCATCTGTTACGGCGCCTACCACAGCTGCTTGGAGTGTTCTGGCAATTACGCAGCCAGCAGACAGGTGAGGGGAAGCACCGAGCATCAGCGTGCATCCTTGCTAGCCCTGGGCAGGTGGCGCTGCCAGAACAGAGTAGAACGGCCCCTCCAGTGCAGTGGCTTGGAAAATTAATATCTTCCCTTCTCCTGCAGTGGCCTGGAAGATTACCATCTTTCTTTCTCAAGCCTGCTCTTCCTCTCATGTCCCTTTTGCTTTTAATAGCATCACCCTTAATTCCAGTGACTCAACCCCGAAACCTGAGTCATTTCTGATTCCTCCCTCTCCTCGCCTCCCACGTGCCCAGTCCCATTGATCTGTCACTTTCCCACTCTCCCATCGTCACTCTGCTTACGTGGTCCTGTGCTCTGTGTTAATGTGCTCCCTCAGTTCTCCATTTTTCATGCTACAGTTAGATCGTGAACTTAATGTTGCCGTCCTATTGGACAAAGCCATACTTACCTTTTTGTTCACTGTTAGTTATGATTCCCCCCCCCCTCCCCTCTCTGTGAGACAGGGTCTGTCTGTGACTCAGTCTGGCCTGGAATTCAGTGTGGCCCAGATTGACCTCAAATTCACTATCCTTCTGCCTCAGCTTTCCAAGTGCTGGGCTCACAGGTGTGCATCACCACACTCAACTTAACTGATAGAATAATGTACAACAGTTGCCACCAGTACAGGTTCCAGAACCTTCGCTCATATCCATTGAGTCTGAGTATCTTCTGGAACCTATCTTTTCCTCCAGCTCCCTGGTTGATTCTGCTGTGCAGATATGTGGGCTATTCACTGGATTCCTGCCTGGATAACCCTTCCAGGCTGAGGGCCTGTGCAGCCAGGATGTTCCTGCCAACATTGATGTCTCTTGTTATCCCTGCTTGCCATCTTGCTTTCTCTTGCCTTCTGTGCCCCCAATACCCCAGTCCTCACTGCTACACGTCTAATATTATCTTCTATTCAAGACCCAACTAAAATGTATTAATTCCCGTAAGTTGTCTGAGAATATAGAAGTTCTCAGAATTAGAAGTCTGACCTCTAAATTCATGCAGAATTTGACCTTTGTGCGGGTTTGGTACTTATGCCAAGTGGTGGGCAATTAGCTCTGTGTGCATTCTTACTCACATTTGTAAGTCATGTTCTCAGTTCCTGGAATATAGCAGGCAATTTGTCAAGTAACTGAGTGAGTGAAGCTGCAAACACCACCCCTCCCCTCTTTCAGGTCATTTCTACTCTCCCTACATTCCACAAAAATGTCTTCAACTACTTGATGGCGTTTTTGCAAGAGTTGCTGAAAAATTCAGCAAAAAATCATTTGGATGAAAATATTCTGGGTAAGTAGCCAAGTGTCTAGGGCAAGCATCTCTACAGAGTCACTGAGCAAGGAGGTGGAATTAAAATGTATTTTCTTTTCTACATTTACCTCCTCTTTTCCTCCCCTTTTCCCCCAAGCTCTGAGGAAAGTGTTTGCCTTTACTTTTTTTTTTTTTTTTTTTTTTTTTTTTTAAGACAGGGTTCTCTGTGTAGCAGCCCTGACTGTTTTGAACTCACACGAGATCTGCCTGCCTCTGCCTCCCGAGGCTTTTTTTGAATTTTTAAAAGACAGGGTCAAGGTATGTCTGTTGTCAGAGCTGGCCTCAAACTCACCATGTAGCTCATACTGCCCTTGGACTCAGGATGCTCTTACCTTGGTCTCCTGAATGCTGCCTATGTGCCACCATGCCCTATTCTGGACCAAGTTTACATGCACATAGTTTGTTTGAGGCTGGAAGTATGACTTAGTGGTAGGACACTTGCGTAGCATGTGCAAGGCCCTGGAGCTCCCTGTTTTGGCTAGACTAACTGGCTGACAAGTCCCCAGGATCCAGCTCTCTGCACATCCACATCACTGGGGTTACAGGTGTATGTCAGTATGCCTGGCTTTTATGTGGGTGCTGGGGATCTGCACTCAGGTCTTCTCTGATGTCTGCATGGCAGGCACTTTACTCACTGGGCCATCTCCCCAGCCCCTATTTATTTTTTGAGGCAGAGCCTCACTGTATAGCTCAGGCTAGCCTGGAACTGAAGAGTGGTGGGAATACAGACATGTACCACCACACCTAGCTGTCTGTTTTTTTCCAAGAAGAAAATACCTGGGCATATTGTTGCACATCCTTAATCCCAAGACTTGGGAGGCAGAGGCAGGTGGATCTCTTGAGTTTGAGGCAGCCAGGGCCTGCCTTAAAAAAAAAAAAAAAAAGATTGCTTTGGGGTAGTTCGTCCTCCCTCCTAGCCACCCTAGTGTCCTTGTTGCTAAATGTTTTCTGTTTCTGTCATGCACAGCTAGTATATTTGGCAGCTTACTGCTCCGAAACCCAGCTCGTCACCAAAAGCTTGACATGGCAGAGAAGAAGAAGGCCCAAGAGTTTATTCACCAATTCCTCTGCAGTCCAGTCTGAACCTCAGTACTCCTGTTTTACCCAAGGCAGCCACAATCGTCAGCCCCACCTGTTTCAGCTCAAGAGCTGTCCTAACATGCTCTGAGGCCAGCTGGAAGCAAGAACGGCAGCTATGTGTGTCTTGAGCCTAGACCTGCCTGCCTCTTCCCCGTGGCTGGTACACCCTTTGCTGACTTGTGAAGACATGGGGGAAATCCACAAGAATAGAACTGACGTTCAGTATTCAACTTTAGTTATTTAACACAAGTAGATCTCTATTCATTTATATTTAAAAAAAATTTTAAGTAACTGTACTTTGCCTTACTCAACCTGCCTCCAGGACATGTATGTATGTCAGTGAGTTTCCTGCATCCCAGACTCATAATTAGATATTTGGACTAACTGAAGTCCTTGAAGAAGAATGAGTTGGACAGTAGGAATTTGGTTAGATGTCCTGGATAAACAAGTTTTAGCCATTCCAGATGCTTCCACTGTCCAAACTAAGGACATGTATATCATCGGGCGACTCTGTCCCCGTTCTACTCAGCTCCAAGGCCTCTCAGTCGCCCCTAAAAGCACAGAAGAAAGGAGGCTGTGGTGAAACAAGTGGGATTTTGTAGGCCAGCCTGTCCTCCCAACTGTATATAATGCATCCCCTCTCATATGTGTAATATATTTTAATGATAAATGTATTTTTAACAGTCGTGATTGTATGGTTTTTTTTTCCCTCTTATTTTAGTTGTGTGTGTGTGGGTGGTGGTGGTATATGCCGTGTGAATGCTGGTGTCAGGAGAGGCCAGAGATCCTTGTGAACCTGGAATTACAGACGGTTGTGAGCCACCCAGTGTGGGTTCTGGGAATTGAACTCAGGTCTTAAAGAGCAGTAGATGGTCTTAACTTTTGAGTCTTCTACCCTCATTCCCCGCTCTCAAAATATGGCATTTCTTGAGAGCTGGGCCTTTGTGGCTTAAGCACAGAAGCAGCTGGTCAGGGGCCAAAGAGACATGTGTGGCAGTCTGGTGTGTGAGAGTCACTCTTCAGTATTACCCAAGCCGAAGGTGGCACAGCAGTTTGGGTCCGAACCCAGATCTAGCGTATAAGGGCATGAACCAACCTAAACAGTCTAGAGAAGTCGCTCTTGAGGAAAATAAGCAGCGGCTTATGCGAGGGTCTAATAATGGTATTTCCAGGACTATAGTAGAAGTACGCGCAAAATCGCTTATTTGGCTTTGGAATACTGCTCCCAGGTAGTGGTTTCAAGGGTCTGTAGGATGAGTGGTAACAGCTGAAGCGCGGACGGGCCAGTAGGTGGCGCTGAGCCTCCCGAGCGCGAGGACCCTCCCTGGGGCAGGAAAGTTGGGACTGCCAGCTCCGGCGGGCGTGGGAACTGGAAGCCTTTGGAGCACGCTGCTCTGCTTTCGGGTCCTGGGGCCTCAGCCAGGTGAACTACGCTGCGTGACGAGGGCGCAGTGGAGGGAGAAGGGAGAAGAGGGATGCTGCGGGTTGGCCCGCGCGTCTGGAAAGCGGCAGCTGACTGCGTCCTTCCCTACTGCGCCCTTCCCGCTGCAGCTAAGGGCGCAGCCCGGGCTGAGGACACCCCGGGCTCATGGCTAACGTCGCGTGCTCTCCCGCGCCGGAGACCGCCGCTCCCTACGGTCAGCTTCCCCAAGCCGCACAGCAGTTCCTGACGCCGCTACCCCGCCCAC
>CABHPQ010159161.1:0-31637 GCA_902168405.1 Peromyscus aztecus
TGTCTTTCCAGGATTCAAAGCACTTTGCGTTTATTAACTGATTTGCCCTGAAACAGTATCCTTTAAATAATGCTATTAGTCCCATTTTGGGAAGGGGGAAGAGGCTACACACACAGATTGCATAGCGATAACAGTTTGAGGCTCTTGAGGACCTCAGATTTCTGCTTACTCCCTCCATTCCTTCTGGTTATTGGGATGAGAGCTGGACTTACAATCCCCAAATGATTGGGTTCCGACTTAGGTCATGTCACTTAACAGCACTGCTTAAAATTCATTGACATTGACAATTATTGAACACCTACTACATTCCAGCTCTTGGGCAGGTGATGAGGATATTGATTGACTCTTTGTTTTACCTTTTGTTACTGCTAGGAGTCACTGGACTAAGGGCTAACTGAAATGGTTATGTAGATAGTTAAGGTTGTGGGAGCACAAAGCACTCTAGCTTTGCTTCGGTTAAATCAGGCCTGAGAGAAGAGGTGACATTGAAGAATGGTTTTTCCCCAGCGACAGGAAAGCAGAGCTAGAGGTTAATGTATTTGAGGCCACGGGGTAGTTCATTGCAGGGACTCCTGTGTGGGCATGTATGTGGGGAACAGCAAGTGACTACAAAGTTTAGGAAGGCTGGATTCAGAAGAAACTTCTGCAGGCTTCGGGCAACCATCATCAGACTTAGCTTTCAGAAGGCTAGTTCTGGAAGCCAGATGGATAAAATAGGCAGAAGGAGGAAGTGGTGGCGGTGAAAACAGTCCCCCGGAGGAAACCAGGTGCCCGTGCCTAGAGGTGAAAAGGCTCATAGGTGGGTGGATAACCAAGGAAGGCAGGAGAGTAAGCTGGGCACGGTGGCCCAGTCCTCTGAGCCCAGCCCTGGATTCTGACCACAGTGTAATTGTTAACTGCTCTTTCTGCCCTAGTCCAGAATCATTGCAGCTTTAGACCTTCTGTCACTACATTTCAATTAATTGTTTGTCTGGAGACAGAGTTTCACCTGTCATCCCAGCACTTGGGATCTGAGTCAGGAGGATTGAGGGTGAGACTGACCTACATAGTGACACCCCGTGTCAGTACACACACACACACACACACACACACACACACACACACACACGAACGCACAGAAACCAACCAGGCAGACGATCAAAGCCCCACAGAGTCTGGATGGGAACTCATTCTTTTACTTCATCCGCAGATAAACAAGCTAGAGAAAGCTGTGGCGGCCGCGCACACCTTCTTTGTGGGCAATCCTGAACATGTGGAGATGCGGCAGAACCTCGACTATTACCAGACCATGTCTGGGGTAAAGGAAGCGGACTTCAAGGATCTCGAGGCCAAGCCCCATATGGTGAAAAGACACCCCCCCCCCACCGTGTGTGTGTGTGTGTGTGTGTGTGTGTGTGTTGTGAGAGCTGCTATGCAGTCCTGGTACTGTGTTGTCCAAGTTGTCCCTAAGTCTTCCATAATTAATTATTTAATTTAGTATCCTATTTTGTGTGTATTTTCAGCACCTTTTGACCTAACATTTGAGTAGCATTTTCTTAAAGAACTCATGGTCTCTATCATATTAATAGTTTATAAATCAGAATGTTAGAGAGACTAGGGATATACTCACTGATAGAACATGTGATTAGCATACACAAGGTTCTAGGTTTGTATTCCGCAACAACAACAAAAAATGTTTAAATATACATTATTCATATCTACATACAAATATAAGAAGCACTGCCAGAATAGCATCGCACATACACAGTACACATGCTAAGCACTCTGTCACTCCCTAGTCCCAGAATGACTTTTAAAAGGAAACTTGTGTTTGCCAGACATGATGGCATGCACCTGTAATCCCAGTACTGGGGAGATAGAGGAAATCAAATCAGGATTTCAAGGTTAGCCTCAGACATTTGGTGAGTTTGATGCCTGCCTGAGCTGTGTGAGATGTTGCTTCAAGGGGGTTAAGGGTGGGTTGTGATTTATTTTTAATGTGTATGTGTGTGTATGAGAGAGAGAGAGAGAATTTATATAGGTGCCTGAGGAGGCCAGAAGAGGGTATCATATCCCCTGGAGCTGGAGTCATAGGCAGTTGTGAGCCACCCTATGTGGGTGCTGGGAACTGAACTCAGGGCCTCTGGAAGTACATGTCCTCAATCACTGAGCCATCTTTCTCTAGCCTGTTGTCTGAAAACTGGAAGCCCTACAGAAATGTATGAGAATTACAGCAAACTCTGCCTTCCCCTGCATGAGGAGTTCCGTGTGTGAATTCCAAGGGTCCCGGGAAGTCCGTTTGCTGACAGCCTTCGTTATGTAGCAGCACCCAGGTGTCCCCTTTCTACCCACAGTTTAGAAGTAGGGACAAGGACCTCCATGACAGTGGCCTAGGACAAGGTTGAGGGGTCCCTCCGGAGCCTGCGTTGAGTACACCTTCTCTCCAGTAGCATGAGTTTCGGCTAGGAGTGCGCCTCTACTCGGAGGAGCAACCGCAGGAAGCTGTGCCCCACCTCGAGGCGGCGTTGCGAGAGTACTTCGTGGCTGATGAGGAGTGCCGTGCCCTCTGCGAGGGCCCCTACGACTACGACGGCTACAACTACCTAGACTACAGTGCTGACCTCTTCCAGGCCATCACAGGTGCGTCCACGCAGAGCCTGGCTCCCCCAGGGCTGTAAGGTCAAGCTGATGCACGCACACACTGTCTGCAACCTCATCCTCAGTTTCTTTCTTTTTCTTTCTTTCTTTTTAGTGTTTTGAGACAGGGTTTCTCTGTGTAACAGCCCTGCCTGTCCTGGAACTCACTTTGTAGGCCAGGCTGGCTTTGAACTCACAGAGATCCTCCTGCCTCTGCCTGCCAGGTACTGAGATTAAAGGCATGTGCCACCACCGCCTGGCCCTCTCCTCAATTTCTTAAGTCTGGAACTCTGACTAAAAATTGCCTTTCAGGGGCTGGAGAGATGGCTCAGTGGGTAAGGTGCTTGATGCACAAGCAGAAGGACCCGAGTTCAGATCCCTAAGCACCCACATAAAACCCACACATGTAACCCTATGCTGGAGCTTGATGGTCAGACAGTCTCATCATATGGATGAGCTTCAGGGTGACAGATCCTGTCTCAAATAATAATAGTAATAATAATAAAGTGAGGAATGATGAAGGAAGACACCTGACGTCACCTCTGGCCTCTGCAGGTGTGCATTCACACATACTGTTCACCTGCACACACATGCGCACAAATACGTGCACATACACACCACACAGAGATTGCTTTCTCCTTCGATTTGTCCCGCTTAGCCAGAATTTAAATCCTAAACCCTGACTTTATTATCCCTCCTCTGATTCCTTTCAGATCATTATGTCCAGGTCCTCAGCTGTAAGCAGAGCTGCGTCACAGAGCTGGCTTCCCACCCGAGTCGAGAAAAGCCTTTTGAGGACTTCCTCCCTTCACACTATAATTATCTACAGTTTGCCTACTATAACAGTAAGGCCTGCTTTCTTTCTCCTCCCTGAGGCCTCAGCTAAGACGGTTAGCCAGACAGCCAGGGTTCACAACCACTCTACTTCACCGCGTCTGGCTTCTTTGTCTGTGGGAGGCAACATGCCCAGTGATTCCTGGGTGTTTTGCCATAAGCCCATGGCTCAGGTAGCCAATTTCAGTGGCCCAAAAGCTAAGAACAGGGGACTCCAGGGCCTCTTTCTTTTGTACCTCTTTGTACATTTGTAATCTAATTTTGTGTTTGAATTAAAATGAATAACAACAGTAAAAATGTACCACTGTTGAAACGAGCTCACAGGACATGCCCAGCCCTCCTCTCAGGGTAAAGGGACTAAAAATATCCAGAAAAAAACAAACAAAACCCCAGCAAATCAGCAGTTGTTTACTGGGTACCTACTGGGCACCAACCGTTATGGCATGTCCATGAGTACATGATGTGTGTACGTGTACAGTTGAGTTGAGGAGATCTGTTTGTAACCTGTGATAATCTTCCTCTTCTAAAAAGTCTCGTTGTGTAGCAAGCATTACTTTCTGCTGCTGTCATGGCCTCAAGGCTTCCCTGCCACCAGATGCTAAGTGGATGTTGGTACCCATGATTACCCTTTCCTCAAAGACATCTTCTTTTCCTCTACAGTTGGGAACTATACACAGGCTATTGAGTGCGCCAAGACCTACCTCCTCTTCTTCCCCAATGATGAGGTGATGAGTCAGAATCTGGCCTACTATACAGCCATGCTTGGAGAAGAAGAAGCCAGCTCCATCAGCCCCCGGGAGGTGAGAGACTTGCTTCAGAGAGAGCAGCTTCTGGCTGAGCCCAGGCAGAAGAGCGCTGCTGGTGTGGGGTGGGGCAGGTTCTGGACCGGGCTTCTCACTCAGGCTGGGGAGGAGGACCAGGAGTTTGCAGAACATGCCAGAGTCTCACAGCATCCTCTGGGTTTGGATGTGCATTCTTCACATTGGCACACAGAGATTCTCTGCCCCACTTGACACCCAACCCAGATGCTGGATGCCGTTTGCCCAAAGTCAGTGCTGTTTCCTTCATAATGGGTTTCTGGTTCTGTTTCCCGAGGGCATTTCTCCCTGTCATTGTCTGTTCTGTCCTATCAGTCAGCATTTTTCACGTGTCTAAAATGAGAAGATAGCCTAGGTAGCACAGATCTGAGGGGGAAGCCACGGTCCCTCCCACATAGTCTGGAATTGAGTCTGCAGAGAAAATTTGTTGTCAGCCCCTCCCAGGTGACACTTGCTTTCTTGTAGTTGTCCTTCTTGGCCACTAGGTGGTGCCCATCTAGCTTTAAGAAGGCCCTTCCAGTCTTTGTCTTGCTTGGTTAGTACTCTTTCCCTCCTTGTGATCCTCTCAGGGAGACTGGGAAGGAAAACACTCCACCTGGGAACGTTCACCTAGAACTCTCCTCCCGGGAAGGGAGGAGCTCACACTGGTTTGAGCCCCAGCCCAGGCCTCCTCTTTTGTAATCAGCACGGTTATCCTTGAGTAGGCATTCTGCCCGATGTAGAGATAAGAACATGCAGGTGAAATAACCTGTGCTGTGGACGGTACTGGTTAGTGGAGACTGGAACCTGCTGTCTGCTTTGTCCTGTACTGTCATGGACCCTGACACATGGCTGACACTCAGTCATTGTCCCTGTACTGACATGGACCCTCACGCATGGCTGACACTCAGTAAGTCATTGTAGGCAAACAGGTAACAGCAGCGGGGTCCTCTTCCTACAGCCTCGTTGGATTGTTGGTGGAAGATAAATGAGATATAGCATACCAGGCTTGGGTCTGGCATTTGGAGGAGGAAGCCAGGAATTTAAACTCCTTAAAATTCCTCTTGGGTGATTCTGGTAGCTAATGGAGCAGACTCCTTTAACATGTCCCCCTTGAACTGCCTCGCCTTTACTACCATCTTTTTCTCTTCCTTCTGCTGCTTGGATCCTAGCAGGGGACCTGGGGAAAGATGTGACCCCAGAAGGGACTCAGTTTCCCTGCCCTGGGTAAGCCTTCCCCCTGAGCACACATGGGATGTCAGAGCACCAAGCTGAGCTATTCTGCAACTGCCCACCTTCAGGGAGGGCTAGGGTCTGGTCATTCTGAGGGGTGGCAGGTGGCCAGGTAGCAGTCCATGGGCCTGAGGACCCAGAACCCTGCGTTTGAATGTAGCATCCCTTCCAGTCCTGCTGCTCCTTCATCTATATGATGAAGATGACAGTCTTACCCCACTCAGGAAGCAAAGACAGCAGGATCACAAGCACAAGGCTAGCCTGGGCTACATAGTGAGACCTGGTCTCAAACGAAAATGGCAGGCAAGATGGCTCAGTGGGTAGAGGCACTTGCTGCTGAGCCTCGTGACCTGAGCTTGATCTCTGGACCCACATGGTGCAAGGAGGAAACTGTCAAGTTGATCCCTGACCTCCTCACCTATGCTGCAGCACATGTATGTATACATACACACACACAGACACGTGCCCGCACGTGTGCATACACATACAATAAATAAATAATAAATAGAATAAAAAGTTCTAATGAAAAGATGTTTGCCCCACAAGCTTGTGACCTGAATTCAGTCCGCAGAACCCACACAGAGGTGGATGGAGACAACAGACTCCACGGAGTTGCCCTCTGACCGCCACACATGCACAGCAGAAGTCATACACTCAAGATACACAACGTAAATAAATAAAATATAACAAGAAAAGTAAAAAGAGGGCTGCAGGTACAGCTCAGTTGGTAGAGGGCCTGCTAGCATGCTTGAAAACCTGGGTTCAATCCCCAGAATTGCAAAAGCCAAAATGGACTCTTGGTGTTGTGAAGCATGTGTCCCATTCTGGGGATCCACCGGGATCTTCTTCCCTCCTGTGAAGCCGAGTTATGCTGCCCTCAGGGTTCTTGTGAAGCACAGAAGAAAGACCTTTGGCCCAGACTGGGGTAACACATAACCTGTGGTGGGGAGAAAATACCTCAGTTCTATAGGGAAATGTAAAATGCCAGGGAAGGCCACCCTAAGGCTGAAGGCTAGGGCCAGGATCTAGGCGAGTCTCTGTTTCCTCAGAATGCCCGGGATTACCGACAGCGAAGTCTGCTGGAGAAAGAACTGCTGTTCTTCGCTTACGACATTTTCGGGATTCCCTTTGTGGATCCGGTGAGCCAAAGCAAGAGCTAGAAGGACGGGGAAGAGGGAGGCGCTGGGAGGTGAGGGGGTCCACACCGCACAACTCTGAGGAGAGACCGTCCAGGGCTGCGCCAGGCACGGGATGTGGACCCTGAGGATGGGAGACAAAGTGGAAGATGGCTAGGGAACACTGGGTCACTAAAAGTGACAGGTTCCAAGAGCCCTCCTCATCACAGGCGGGGAGGCAGTGGACTCCTGGAAGCCCCATGTCACACTGGGACCTGGAAGATTAAGTCACCCTACTTCTTGTTCTGACCCACCTCAGGACTCATGGACCCCGGAAGAGGTGATTCCCAAGAGACTGCAGGAGAAACAGAAGTGAGGGCCTTGTAGAAATGCCATGGTTGGATCGGTCTGACGAAGCGCTTGAGGCTTCCTGTGCCCAGGCAGATGGGAACTCCTCTGGCCAGGGGTGGGCAGGTCCAGTCTGGGAAGTTGCAGTGGGAACCCGGGGTGGCCCCAGCGACCTTCAACACTGCCGTGCTCACAGGTCAGAACGTGAAACCGCGGTCCGCATCTCCCAGGAGATCGGCAACCTTATGAAGGAGATCGAGACCCTCGTGGAGGAGAAGACCAAGGAGTCGTTGGATGTGAGCAGACTGACGCGGGAAGGTGAGCCAGCAGGAGGGTGGCATGCCTGCCGTGCGGGCAGCCAGGCAGGTCTCACATTCACCAGGCGGCAGCACCCACCAGCGCTTTGCTCAGCCCGTCACATACCAGCTTCTGCTGGGACTTCCTCCACATCAGCACACCAGGAACTGCCATCCAGACAGCCCTGAGAATGGACCTGTGGCTACGGAGTTAGATTCCTGTGCCACAGTTAGACTAGCGTGGTCCCAGTAAGCATGGATGGCATAAACCGTCCTGCTTCCCTCTCCAAACTCTCTTCTGACCACTCACGTTATCCAAAGCCAAAACCTTCCTGTCATCTCTGCTCCACTTGCCTGCTCCCGGCTGCTCTCTGCTCTCCTCCCTTTGTCTTTCCCATTGCCTTCAGTCACATAGGCCCAGTCACCTCCTGTGTGTTCTTATCCTTTCCCACACACAGATGCCAGGCCTGTCTTCCAAACACAGGAGCATGCATGCATGCTCAGTAGTCAAGCATCCTCCGTCCACATCCTGTGTATGGGTATAGCCTCCATTTGTGCATCCCCCATGCCTCTCCATCAGATGGAGGGCTGGGCTGGTTCCGGTCCCCTGGGTCCACAGGTTGTTGCTCATGCTTGTCCCCACTCCTGATGTACTTCTCACCGTCTCTGCCCTTAAAGACGCCCCAGAGAGACCTTACCTCCTCCTGTGAACGTGTAAGGGCACAGCGGTATGCCTAGCTCTGGCTGGTGTCTGACTTGGGAACGGAGCCGTCTTCAGGTGTCAGGCTCTCTCTGTTGTAGCACTCACAAGGCCTCAGCTCGTAGATGGGGTTGAGCCAGGTCTCTAGTGTGACCCGAGTTAGACACCTTAGGACCACAGGAGAAACATTGGCCTTTGCCGTTGCCCGGACTGACCGGGTGAGTTGAACAGGAGTAGCATGTGAAAAGTCTCTCCAGCCCAGCTTTGTTCTCAGAAGGTGCTGGCTGTCTTCCTTCTCAGCACGTCTGAGAGGTAGGTTAGGCAGATTGCAAGGTTGCTGTTGGACGCCGTGTGATGACGAAGATCCCATGGGCAACATCTTTGGACATTTCCTGTAAGCCAAATGCTATGCTAAGAGTTGAACTCGCCTCATTTGTTGTTCACCTAAATCTGTTGTCAAACTTATAAGGTAGATGCTGTTAGAGTAATTGATTAAAAATTAAGGTTGGGTTAATGGTCACACCTTTAATCCCAGCAGAGGCTAGCAGATTCTGTCTTGGAAAAAAAAAAATAGGTCTGAAGAAATGGCTCAGCAGTAAGAGCACTGGCTGCTCTTCCAGAGGACCCAGGTTTGATTCCCAGCACCCACAGGGTGGCACACAACTCTAACTTCAGTCTCAGGGGATCTAATTTCTTCTGAATTCCTTGGGCACCAGGCCCACTATGGTACATAGATATACATGCTGGCAAAACACCCATACACATAAAATATTTTTTAAAAAATTAACCTCACAGGGGTTAAGTAATTTGCTAAAGTCACACAGTAAGTGGTGGATTCGGGGATCGAACCTAGTTCTTTAGTTCTGGAGTTCATGTTTTAAGAATACATGTAGCTGTTTACTCAGTGCATAGAGGCCCAAGAGCCAGTAGTTGATGGCAGAGTGAGACCTAGGATTTGGACCTCCTGATTCTGTCCTCTGGACTACCCTTACTTTGGAAGAGACTGAGTAGGGATTTCTCTGGAAGGCCTGTTCCTTCCAAGCAGGCCTTGGGCAGAGCCGCTGTGGGACTTAGTCGGTCTTGTCCTTGATTTGCAGGTGGTCCCTTGCTGTATGAAGGCATCAGTCTGACGATGAACTCCAAAGTCCTGAACGGCTCCCAGCGGGTGGTGATGGATGGTGTGATCTCTGCTGACGAGTGCCAGGAGCTGCGGAGACTGACCAATGTAGGGGTGACCCCGCTTCCAAGTGCCTCCCTCTTAGGTGCAGCGGTCCCTGTTGCCCTCAGTTGTTACCTCTCATCAGACACTCGGCTACCCTGACTAACTTCGCCTTGTCTTTTGGGCCCATTAGGCAGCAGCAACTTCAGGAGATGGCTACCGAGGTCAGACCTCTCCACACACCCCAAATGAAAAGTTCTATGGTGTCACTGTCCTCAAAGCTCTCAAGGTAAAATTCATCTTGGCTCTCTAGAGCCTGGAGGAGGGGGAGGCTGCTGGCCAGGAAGGAGGAGGAGAGTCCAGCTCTGGGAGGAGTTGGGGATGGGGATAGACAGGGAGAAGTGCCTCACTGCTGACATTCCAGCCGCCCGGGAGCGAGGGTAAGCTATGCCGAGGAGTTTCCTTGTGAATCTTGGCTGTTAGACGAGGCACAGTAAAAATAAGGCAAGTGAGACGGGATGGGTCCCCAGACGTGTGGGCGTGTTCCTGAACAGGGTACGTGAAGTATGAAAGGAGAGGAGACGGTCGGATGTAGTGAACGGAGAGATTGCTCCTTCCGCAGTGGGATGGGAGATGCTCTCCGTGTGCAGCCCTGTACCTCAGTGTCCTGACAGCCCGTAGAGTCAGGGCAGCTGACCGCCAGTGTTCTTTGCAGCTTGGGCAGGAAGGGAAAGTTCCTCTGCAGAGTGCCCACATGTACTACAATGTGACAGAGAAGGTTCGGCGTGTCATGGAGTCCTACTTCCGCCTGGACACACCCCTCTACTTCTCCTATTCCCACCTGGTGTGCCGAACTGCAATAGAAGGTGGGCCTCAGCACCCTGCAGCTTCTCAGGAGTAGGCTGCGCCCTGGCACGTGCTAGACACTGAGGCCATGCAGAAGACTAGGGCATGGTCCCTTCGTGCTGGCTGGGAAACCTGCGCAAGTATGTAACATGGAGGAAGATCCAGCCAGGAGTCGGGAAGCCTTCCAGGAAGGGTGGTGGGAAGTTTGCAGGATGAATGTGTTCCTGGAGTTCACAGGGAAGCGGGAGACCCTGCAAGCCCGAGAGACCAGTTCTAAGGGATTGGAAGCACCGAGGGAGCTAAGAACGTTGCCAGCTCACAGAGAGGCACGTTCTGGAGTTGGCGTTGTCTCCTTTCGCTCCGTCCCGCACTGTGCTGCAGGGCCTCTCGTAGTAACTGTTAGATAGGCCGGTCTTGTGTGGAAGCTAGGGCACTTGAGGTCGGAGAGGTACAAGACCTTGTTCCTTCTCCCTCGTATCCCCTACGCTTTCCTGAGCAGGGGTGAGGCAGAGCCAGGCTGCAGGAATCACATGTGGCCCACGGCCAGCTCTGTCCTGCTGTAGCCTTCAGAAGACGACCTGGTACCTGGAAGGCGGCAGGCACTGGAAGGCTGCTCTCCCCCTCAGGGTGTTAAGAGCTCTAAGAAAATCTGCACACACCGAAGGAATGCGTCAGGCACTTGACTGTGTGCCACAGAGCCTCGAGGTGGGGACCTGCTGGCAGGGAGGTGACAGCAGACGGTGAAGGACCTGGCAGAACCTTCATTTTCAAAGGGTGAACTTTGCTGCTGGATGCTGAGAGACTGGGAGCAGGTGGACAGACTAGAGGCGGGGAGGCTGGTCACCAGTGACCGTGGTGGGTGAGGATGAAGGCTAGACATCTGGAAGTGGCAAGGAGGCAGAGAGAAGACATGCCATAGGAGAGGTGGAAAGGAAGATAGGCAGACAGGCGCTGGTGACTGGCTGGACCCAGTGAGGCGGCATCTGCCATCCCCACACAAGTGTGCCAGGGTTTACACTGGAGGAAGGTGCGGCCTGCTGGTTTTTTGCAGTCATCCTGTCTGTCCTCTCTCCATGTCCTCTCCCTGTGTGGTTTTCCACCCGTCCACACCCCCCAAGCCCTGCCTCTCCGGCTGCACTTTGCGGCTTCTGTTCATCTGCGCCACCCCTCCTGCAGGCCGGCTGGAAGGTGGCGTCAGTGGACCCTGTGCCCACCAGCTTCCTCTATTTACTGCTATGGTCCTTCCTATTTCAGAAAGCCTCTAGCTCTCCCAGGGTGATGGCACTCAGCCCAGGATCTGCCTTGTTGGCACCCTGCAGGTCTGTGGGCTGCACCCTGTTCACCCCAAAAACTTGTCCTGATTGCTAAGCTGCGGCTTAGCCAAAGACTCCTCACGCCCCAGTATATGACAGTTTCACAAACTCACATACATGTGGGGACGCCTCTCCATCCCCTGCCCCGTGTGTCAACAAGAGAGCCTGTCACTATGTCTCCCTGTGTCCTACTCTAACATGGATTATCTTGGCCTCAGAGTCCCAGGCTGAGAGGAGGGACAGTAGCCACCCAGTCCATGTGGATAACTGCATCCTGAATGCCGAGACCCTCGTGTGCATCAAGGAGCCCCCTGCCTACACTTTCCGGGACTACAGGTAAATGCAGCGTGTGTGGCGCCAGGGCCCTGTGCTTGCCCTCGGAAGTTCCTCCATGTCCTGCACTCTGCCTCTCCACCCTGGTGCGCCTGGGCACACACAGGCAGAGGCACGTCGTCTGTAGCGGCCAGTCCCTCACATAGGAAGACAGACAGTAGGGAACCCCGCGGGAAGGGTGTGAATGGGGGGGCATGCGTGGGTTTGGCACAGAAACACACTAGCTAGGGTATGATGGAGTCTCTGAGGTGGGGCGGGGGACCTTGTGAGATGTTTATGGCTTCAGAAAAGCTTCTGGCCTCCAGCTGCTGGTTGAAAGCACACAGAGGAGGGTTCCAGGGAGCAGGGGATAAGCCATGTCTGGATTCCCTGCCTTCCCAGTGCCATCCTGTACCTCAATGGGGACTTTGATGGAGGAAACTTTTACTTCACTGAACTAGATGCCAAAACTGTGACGGTGAGTGCTCCCCTGTCCTCATTCCTGGGGATGAAACCCTGTTCTCTAGAGTTGATGTCCCCAGAGGACAGTGCACAGAATGACCACTGGGCTTCTCCCCAGCCCCTACCCTGCCCCCAGGCCAGGGGATTTGGGATACGGCAGCTCTCCTCCGACTGTCCTCTGGGTCCCGGTCCTAATTACCCATTACTCTCCTGAGACCTCTTCCCATTTCCCCTCTTCCCTCCGCACAGGCAGAGGTGCAGCCCCAGTGCGGAAGGGCTGTGGGATTCTCTTCCGGCACTGAGAACCCACACGGAGTGAAGGCCGTCACCAGGGGGCAGCGCTGCGCCATCGCTCTGTGGTTCACGCTGGATCCTCGACACAGTGAGCGTGTAAGAGCTGTTGGGAGGGCTGCTGGTCTGTTTCCGAGAGGCTCTGGGTCCCTCCTCTGAGTCCTGCCGCTCGTGGTCCAGTCACAAAGGAGTTCTGGGCTAGGGACTCCCCACCTCAGTGTACTTACATCTGCCTCACCCTCCCTGGACCTTCCCTTTCACATGGAGGTGGGGGGGTGACACCAGGGTAGGCATGATGTGGAGTCCTTGGTTCACTCCCTGGACCCTGTCCTAGCCACCAGTGTGAGGCAGCAGAGCGTAGGCCTGCTGGGAAGGAGGTGGTCCCGGAGGCCCTGTGGCAGATTGCCATTGTTCTCTCTGGAAGCGACAGCTAAGAGGGTGGGGGGCTAGCCGGGGGCTCACTTCGCTGAGGAGACGGTTTGCCGTTGCAGGACAGGGTGCAGGCGGATGACCTGGTGAAGATGCTGTTCAGCCCAGAAGAAGTGGACTTCCTCCAGAAGCAGCCCCTGCATGGCCAACAGGACTCCCCAAAACCCGGAGAAGAATCTCTGTCAGACAGAGAGTCGCAGCACAAAGATGAGCTATGATAGCAGCAAGGTCACACGCGGGTGTCATCGGACCCGTGGGACTCTGTCCTGCCGCCTCGACTTCCCAGCCTCGCAGGGCTGCAGAGCGAGGGGTACTTTGTCCGCTAGCCAGCCAAAGGATCCTGCCCACAGCCTTCCCCATGGTGCTACTGTTCTTAGAGTGGACAAGCAGGACACTCCTCTTCTCTGGGCTTGGCTCTAGGCTCAGGACACAGGCCCAGAACCACCCTGGGGCCCATAGAGGCAGCTGCCTGGCAGCAGCATGATATTTAAGTGTCTGTAGAGACAACCAAAGAATAAATGATTCGTGTTTTTTCATCTAGTGGTTTGTTCCAAGAGAGGAAGTGTGTCCATGCTACCCAAGAGGCCGGGTTGGGTAGCAGTTACTCTGGGCAGTGTGTGGTGGCCCGTGCCATGTAGGAAGCCTGGCCCAGTACCCAGCTAAGTCACTTCCTGTGCAATCTCAGGCCAGATGCTTAACCCAGGTACCGTGGGCTGTTACCACAGAAGGGGCATCTTGGTCGTCACTGTGCCCACCTTCTGTGGGAGCTGTGTGGCCCAGATAGAGCGCCCAGTGTGGTAGCACTTCATAAACTAACACTGTGGATGAAGCATCCGGATTGTTACTAATCCTCTCCTGGCAGACAGCAGCAGTCAGCAGTGCTCTGGCACGTTACCCTCGGGCAGCCACATGCTTCCTGCTCCGCTGGCCTCAGAGCCTGTACCTGAGAGCCTCGTGTGCAGGACGATGCCCCGAGAGACCAAAAACACAGACCTGGAGATTCAGCTCCTCTGGCCACACAGTGGCACCAAGCCTTCACCATGCTTGAGATGCCATGGGACAGAGTGTAGGAAGCTGCACCTGAACCATCATTAGACAATTTATTTTAGTGAGCAGCAGCCTGGTGCTGGGATTATGAGAGGGAGCACGCAAGCCTGGTCCTGGCAGAGCTGTATTTCATAGGGGATGCATAATAAATGTGTAAATATCCTAAGTGTGATTTGTACATCCTAAGCCTTTGATGTAGAAAGTCAAGTCAGGGTCCCAAGGCAGAGGAAACAGCAAGAAGGTTGATGAGGGCATGAGAGATGACTCAAAAGGTTAGAGCCTTTGCTACTCTTTACTTCCCGGTACCCACATCAGGTGGCTTATAACCACCTGCAACTCCAGCTCCGGGGAATCTGATGCCCTCTCCTGGCACCAGCACACACATGGCATGCACACGTACAAATAAAAACAATTTTTTTAAAGGCTAATACAGGGGCAGAGTGGACCAGGAAGAGAAGGGTAGATGGTCAGATGCTGAAGGCCCCAGTAAGGTTTTGAGCTTGGAGCATCAGAATGTGACTAACATATTTAAAGTTTCCTGGGGTAATACATGGAGAAAAAGCTGTTGGGAGATGGATGGAGACAGCTGAACAGGGCTGCTGAGTGATCAGAGGGAGAGGAGGAGACCTGGGTCAGGGCCATGCAGTAGAAATGATGAAGACAGGCTTGCATTCATTTCACAGCAGCGCCAACAGGAGGTGCTGAGGGGTTGTCATGAGGTCTGAGCAGAAGTGTTTGGAAGTTAAGCCACTAGATGAGGTGAGGAGAGAGCAGTACACTGTTGGAGGAAAGTGAGATGTGGCCAGCAGGACCCTGGGTTGGTGTGCTAAGGGTGAGTTTGAGAGGCATGTAACTGGTGTGTGAAGCCGGGAGAGGTACACAGAGAACTCAAGAGATAGCTCATCTAGGAGCAGTCTGGAGAACAGCAAGAGAGATGTGTCCTGGCCCCGATGAGGGCATTTCAAGAAGGAAGAGAATAGTGTGTGGGAGCCAATGAAGTCCTGAGTGAATGTATTGCTCACATGAGCATGGCTGCATCAAAGACCCCAATGCCTCAGACCCATGGTAATGGCAAGGCCTCCCCCTGGGCTGAGTACCGACGTGCAGATCAAGGTAGTGGTGACAAATGGCGTCCAGAAGCTGAACAAGCGAGAACTGAAATCCTGGTGTCATGGTGCTCGCCCTTAACCACAGCACTTCAGAGGTGGAGACGGAGGGTCAGAGTTCAGACGGAGGGTCAGAGTTCAGGGCCAGACTTGACGACGTAAGACCTTCTCTCAAAATAAAAACAAAATAAGAACTGAGGGTCTACTTCCGTATTTGACAACGAGGAAGTCAGAATTCCCCAGAGATGTTTGGGTGAGGTGGTGTGCACAAGAGATGAAGGAGAGAATCACAGGAAGGGCTTACCAACGCTGCAGGAGTTAGCCGGGTGTGGAGGCAGAAGGAAGAACCGGACGGCCAGGCAGACTGCCTCTCAAGTTGGCACAGTGCTGGTGAGGTGATTCAGGCCACGTGGTCACAGCTCCTGTTCCACTGTTGGTCCTTTCTGTCTGACCTGGGCAAGCACTTGCTGTGCAAAGGACTAAAGGATACATTAAAGAAAAGGGGCATGGACCTGGCCTGGGCACTGAGCTGAGTGATAATCCCGAACATGAAGTATGTGACCAAGCTGTTTCCTCACTAAGACAGAGGGGTAACCCACGTGCTGAGCCCAAGAAGTCCACGAATATTTGCAGAACTCTCACGAAGCACCTGACACAACAGAAACAGTTCCGAATTACAGAACTCTGCATTGGCCTCATCCTGGTTTTCCAGAAGTTCCTATACTGGGGCAGATATACGGCTTTTACAATTTTTGTGTGTTTGGTTAGTTGGTTGGTCAGTTGGTTTTTCAAGACAGGGTTTCTCTGTGTAGCCCCGGCTGTCCTGGAACTCACTCTGTAGACCAGGTTGGCCTCAAACTCAGAGCTCTGCCTGCCTCTGCCTCCTGAGTGCTGGGATTAAAGTTGTGCGCTACCACCACCACCGCCCAGGTGGCTTTTACAATTTCAATGCATGCTAACTCCATACTGGCAGCAGACTGCCTCTTTTGAGCTCACAAAAGGTAAGATGTTTTTTTCAGTGGCAATAGGACCAAGGTAAGTGTATGTGATTAGGCTAGGGAGGCTCATCCAGAAGCAGTGAGTGATGGCAGGGTCCCAGCTGAGATGCAACTGTACATGCTTGCTCTCTGTTAGGAAAGCATGTAGAAGAGAGGGTCAGCAATATAAGGAAGCTTGCTTGGGATGGAGACAGCCTGTGGGAGTGTCACAGGCATAAGGAACAACCCAGCAAATGCAGGGACAATATGGGCATGACATTCATTCGTCTTTGGTGCCTAGGGAAGCTGCAGAGCTGGGGTAAGGGGCACCAGAGATCTGTACACAGGGCTGTTCCCAAGGAGTGATGGCACCATTAGACTGCCCCATGTCCTTGTCCTAGTTAGACGGCGGACAGCCTGAGACTCCTTGTGCAGCCTCAAGTTGCTTATGGGCCTGAGGAAGGAGGAAAACAATGTACCTGTTGCAGTGAACAGGAACATGCAGAGGATTGTGTGACTTCAGTCTGGCTGCTCAACTATGTCTGGACAGGCAGAGCAGCTGAGGGTGGCACGTGGTTGACCGTCCTCCTTTCTTGCTGTGTGGCCCAAGGTAAGTCATTTCTGTCCTGAGCCTGTGGTTGTTCAGGGAACTTAACCCAGTTGGGGGTAGTAAGGCTGGCACTACTTCTGAGCCCCCAGTTTCCCACAGCAGCTACAAGGAAAATAATAGATTGCAACCGACTGAATCAGACCCTCTTAACCAGCCATGGGAGAGGACAGTGGGCCAGTACCACTGTGAACCTTCATACCAACCCACCAATGATCAATACATACCTACCAAGGTAACCGACTGAATCAGACCTTCTTAACCAGCCACGGGAGAGGACAGTGGACCAGTACCTGGTATTTCATTATGAGAGAGAAAAAAAACAATGAACCTTCATACCAACTCATCAATGATCAACACATACCTACCAAGTCCGCCCTCAGCTGGGCGTAGTGGTGAAAGAGGTGGCAGCCAGTTCCCAGCCTTAAGCAGTCTGCCATGCCAGAATGAGGCAGCCACAGGGAAGACCTATCCTAGAGCCAATATCTTGGGGACATTTTTGGTCAGCCACTGTGATGGCAATTTATGATCCTAATAACCTCATGAACTAGACAGACAAATGGTATTACTCCTATACTTCAGTTGAGGAAGACCAGCTGAGGACTTGCCTTACGTCAAGACTTCTCAAAAGCCAGTACCCTCCAGAAGCAAAAGCATTTTATTTATTATTTTTTAACTGTGACTTGTGTCCACCCAGGCAGTTCCTGTCAGCTCTGATGAGAGGCTGGGCTGGGAACCCTGAGCCTTCCGGTCCTCTATACATGCCTGAGAGTCACTGGGCTGCAGGGCCACCAAGAATGGTAGGTTCCCTAGGGTGGAGAAGCTATACTGGGCTAGGGAGCTTCACTTCAGGAGCAGGACTTGAATGCCAGGTGGCTTTGGAACATTGGCACAGGAAGGCTGTTGAGAAAGCAGAGGATATCTAGGTAGAATAGACTCAAATCCTCAAATAACAAAGGGAAAAACTGGGAGGGCCTCAGGGGAAGATGTAAGAATCATGGAGGCTTCTGCCAGGCAGTGGTGGTGGTGCATGTCTTTAATCCCAGCACTTCAGAGGCAGAGGCAGGTGGAGCTCTGAGTTCGAGGCCAGCCTGGTATACAGAGCAAGTTCCAGGACAGCCCAGGACTACACAGAGAAACATTGTCTCAAAAAACAAAACAAAACAAAACAAAAAAAGAATCATGGAGGTTCTGGGTCCTTCGGGTGGGGCTTGAGGAAATGCCCAGAATGGAGACACAGACAGGCATCCTGCTGCCCCTCAGGCTTCACATCTGGAACACATTAGCTCTGGGGACAGCGACCATCTTCCGGTCTACCTCAGCTCTTGCATGTCTGAAGACAGGGTCACAGCTAGTGCTATGTGTACCCCCGAGGCTCCAGGACTCAGGTATGTGACCAGTGCTCCCAAGGTCAGAATGAGCCTCGGTCTTCCTCACAGAGAAGTCTTTACAAGAGGCCAAGGCCCAGATTTGGGAGGGAGGGCCCTGTCTGCCCTTTCAGTGTGGTCCCTCTGCCTCCCCTAAGCATCCCAGCTTGGTATAACAGTGTCCCTTAGGGATGAAGACACTGAGGCTACACAGTCGTCTCATTTGTGGGGAGCATGTTATGCCCCTCCCTATCTGCACTGGATGCCTCCCTCCAAAAAACAGAAAGGTGGAGACATGGGGAGAGACCATAGAAGCCAGCACCACACACATCCTGGTTTCCTGCCTATCTGGAAGGCCTCCTTGAGGTTAGCGGGGTCCCACTGCCCCCCAGGGGTCTTTTGCTTGTATCTCCTGCCCCACTCTGGGCTCTGGTAACCACCTCCTCTCTCCTTCTTTTGATCCTATTGTTTTGTTATGCAGGGCAGAAGAATTTGAAGTCGGAACCATCTTCTCTGTCACCGTTCTGGACCCCATTGGCATTTTGGGATTGGCAGGCTACCCCAAGAAGCAGGTCCTGGGTACACAGGAAGTCAGAGGGACCTCGTATGTGACACTGTCTAGCAAAACCAGCACTCCACCCCTTGCCCAGCTTCTTCCAAGCCCTCCTAGCTTGGAGCTGGAGCTGCAGGCCATACCAGAGCCCACGCCCGGATCGGGCACACAGGCCTGCCATTGTCCGACAGTGCCAGGCACCCACGTGAAGAATGTGAGGCAGCAGGCTGGGGGTTTGTCCCTGCAGTGGGGGCTGAGGCTGTGCGGGAGGAAGCTGGCCATGCTGCAGCTCAGGAAAGGCAGTGGGATGCAGGGGATGCAGGGAGGCGGCTGGGAGGCTGGCTGGAGTGGGAGCAGGGGTGTGACATTCCTCCTGCGCCCATGCCAAGCCTGTGGGGCCGCAATGAACGTGAGAGGATTGCTAATGAGACCCAGGGGAGTTAAACATTCCCTGTTCCCGAGGGCTGAGTGAGAAGGGGCAGACAGGGGTCTAGGAGGGGGCGGTCTGAACCCCAGGAATGTACAGAGGCCACTGCCCCTGCCAGGCTGCTCTGGAGCCAGGGGCCAGACCTGCCTGCTGTCTCAGGTCCCAGCAGGAGCTGCTGAGCCAGCCAGCAAAGGGATTAACTGGCTGAGCAGTTCTCCTTCCTCCAGGTCCAAGCCAGATGCTGGTGCAGGTCTCCCCAGCTCCCCACCACATCTGAGGCTGGCCTGCAGCCACTGCTGGCCTGGTAACTGTAGGGTCCTTCTTCTGACTCCTCAGATCCCAAACAGACCCTACAGCACATGTTCCCTGGTTTGGTCTCCCCTATTTTGATACACATGGCTTCCAGGTACCCAGGCCTGGAACCCCAATACCTCAGCTCTAGCCTAGTCTCTGCACATCTGGCCTCGGAGCCCCTACCAAAAACTAACTCCAGAAGGTATAACTCAGTGGTACAGTGTTTGCCTCACATGTGCAAGGTCTGGTTTCCATATCCAGCACACACACACACACACACACACACACACACACACACACACGTACATACACACGTCTAACTCTAGTTTTTCCTGCTGTAACTAGAATCTTTCCTTCCCTTTCCATCCTCAAGTTAGTGGGCAAGAAACCCCAGGTTCAGGTCAGGACCGAAAGCACAGCAAAGCCATCCTCGGAGCTGGTGCTTATGGGAGGGATTAGAATTCTCACTAGAATCACACTTCTGAAGGGGTTTCCCTGGCGGGGAAGGCCTTGAGAGGGGAAGAGTCACTCCCTCTAGCCCCTCCCTTCCTTACCCTTGAGGCAAGGAGGGCAGGGGTACCCCACCTTGGGCACTAGGTCCCGCCCTCCACCCCCAAGAAGCTGGGCAAGAGCTCTGCTGGGGACTGGCTGTGGGCGGGCTTTGGCCTTTTCCAGCCCCTGGGCCGCCCCCTGCATTCTGGAATCCAGCAGCCACTGCCTTTTCTAGGCTGACTGTGGCTGGCCGTCCCCTCCGCTCCCCTCCTCCTCCTGTGCCACTTAGCTTCCCTGTTCCAGCTGTTCCTCTCACCATGACCACAGCGCACCTCGAGACCCTGGCCCATCTCTGAGCCCTGGGACCCTCGGACTCCTCCCTAGGCCATGGCCAACTCAGGCCTCCAGCTCCTGGGCTACTTCCTCGCCCTGGGTGGCTGGGTGGGCATCATCGCCAGCACTGCCCTGCCGCAGTGGAAGCAGTCCTCCTATGCGGGCGATGCCATCATCACGGCCGTGGGCCTCTACGAAGGGCTGTGGATGTCTTGCGCCTCTCAGAGCACCGGGCAGGTGCAATGCAAGCTCTATGATTCGCTTCTGGCCCTGGACGGTAGGCTTCAGGCAGGGAGCCTGGGAGGGGGCCGGGGAGGTCTAGGGCAAGCTTTCTCACAGCCTGCCCTCAGCACTGGGCGGCACACTCCGGTCCCTGTGTGATTCCCTAACTGCTGTCCTGTGTACACTAGAGAGTCCAGGCCAGCCAGGACTCTCTGGGCTCTGGGGAGGCATGAGCACAAGAGGCTGGCAGCCTGGGCTCCCTGTCCTGACACCATAGCCTGCCTGGCCATTCACCCAAGCCTTTGCACTGATGTCTTCCTGTGTAACCAGGACACTAATACATAGGACATGGGAGGGTAGATGAGGGTCTGGTTCCATAAGCCTGGTAACACCATCTGTTCCTCTTCTCTCCATATTCTATGTTGATAGACACATGTGTACACACACACAGGTGTAAACACCTCACACAGATGGACACAAAGCACTAGAGCACACACATACACACACAAACACTAGAACACACACACACACACACACACACACACACCTACTCCTGGGATGTGGCATTTCAACCATCAAGCTGGCCCACAGTCAGACACCATTACAGCTCTGACCTTGGCGGGGCCATCTCACCTGCACTCCAAACAGGGCTCTGCAAAGCACCTGAGCAGAAACTGCCTCTAGTCAGCCCCACTGCACACTGACCCAGGCAGATCACTGGCCTCCTTCAGAGACCTAAGTTTCCCCGAGCTGTCTGCAGCCGAGATCTGACCAGCACACTCAGAGGGAAGCAGGTATACAGCTCCATGGGTGATTAACAGGGCTGCCGCTGAGGACCAAGCTGGGCTTAGGTGGGCCTCACATTCTCAGCTCTTTCTCTGGCAATTCTGGACGGCACCCGGACCTATCTCCTGCTGCTCGAGGGTGCACCAGACCCAAGGGAAAGCGGCAAAGGAGCAAACTCAAACTATCCATCACTCAGCACCATTCAGAGGAGCTGGTAAGGGCCAGTGGGAAATCACCTCCACACCCTGTTCTCATATAGTCCTTGTCTCTTCTCACAAGCAGGCAAGTGGTCAGACCTCTTTGGGCTTCTACTCAAGCCCTTCCAAACTGGGTTGCTCCCATCCAGGTCCAACTCCTCCATTTTGCCACCCCCTCCGAGTTCCCCACGCCTGCTCAGTACCATCTCGCTGTTCCAGGTCATATCCAGTCAGCGAGAGCCCTGATGGTAGTGGCAGTGCTGCTGGGCTTTGTGGCCATGGTGCTCAGTGTTGTGGGCATGAAGTGTACGCGGGTTGGAGACAGTAACCCCGTCGCCAAGGGCCGTGTGGCCATCTCCGGGGGTGCCCTCTTCCTCTTGGCGGGTGAGTGCCCTGCCTCCCGCCCCATCAACCATGCGGCTAGCCCACCCCTGGTGGCTGACTGGGCCAGGCAGAGCTGAGCACCTCCACTTGGTCCTTAGGTCTCTGTACTTTGACCGCTGTCTCATGGTACGCTACCCTGGTAACCCAGGAATTCTTCAACCCCAGCACGCCTATCAATGCCCGGTGAGTGTCGGGGCTGGGCCCTTCTTGTCTGTCCTCCCCTGGCCCATTGTCTCCTGGAAGAGGAAATAGGGAATGGGCCCCAGATAGTTTCTGAGAAAGGAGAGCCACGTGGGGTGTGACCAGGCCCTTGGGAGGGACAGGAGACCTGACAAGGACATCCTGGTGCAGCCAGGCCCCTGAGGAGCCCAGGGCCCTAACTCTGGGTCTAAAGTCCAGCTCTATGTTCTTGCCAGGGACCTGGGTCACTTGTGACTTAACCTTTTCATGCCAGAAGCAGCTCTCCTGTGGTTCTGAGGCTCTCAGAGGTGGTGAGGAAAGAGATTTGTGTCCGGGGCTCCGTACACCTGGGCAGTTTCACTTCTGCTGGTGGCAGCAGGTCATGGTGGCTCCCCGAAGGCGGCGGCAGAATGGGGGGGTGGGGGGCACTGGTAATATGAGACTGGAGAAAATGGGTAGCTAAGGTAAGGCCCACAGCTATGAGGAGAATTTGCTCCTCACCCTGGGTGAGGCTGCCGCTGCCCTCTGCTGTGTGAGGAAGCAGGGAGGAGGCCAGCACAGCAAAGCAGGTGTTACCTTTGTCTCCAGCAGAGGGCGCTCTGAGGGAGGGAGGTAGCAGCAGGAAGCAGGCCATATACTTGGGAGCTACTTTGGCCAGAATTTGTAGGGTTAAAGGCATTGGGGGGAGGGGGTCGGGGGCTTTCAGAGGGGCCTGGGTATACTTGGTTCCTCCCTTCCTCTCAGCCTAGCCAGGAGCAAGGAACGATAGTTCCCAGTCCAGACATCCTGCTGACTCTGGGGTGGAGGAGGATGAGAGGGATGCTTGGGCTGCCTCTATGGGAAGGCTCCATGGAGAAGACAGAGAAGGAGAATTCAGACAAGAGAGTTGTGCTCTGGGTGGGCAGCTACAGCCCAAAGACCTGCCATGCAAGGTCTAACCAAGGAGCCAAGCTGGGACTAGGGCCATCCCTTCAGGACTCCTGGAGCTGCCTAGGCTGGGTCCTAAGAACGCAGTTAAGCCTGTCTGCCCTCCAAGTGCAGATCAAAGGATCCTTCTGGTGGGGGGTGATGAGGGGTGAGGTGAGCATGTAGAGGGGTGAAGGGGAACAACAAGGCATGTCCCCCAGTCGGGAGGTTCCATATGAACGGGGCCCTGAAGGTAGAGAAGGAGCTGGGAAGGTGTTCTAGGAGGGGAAGACAGGTACCAAGGCACAGGGAAAACCCTGGAAGAGCCAGGCTGGATGTGGAGAGCCCAAAGGGCCAGGCAGAAAAACAGCAATCTCCAGAGGGCAGTGAGGAGCCACCCTGGCTGGACTCTGGTCTATAGACCAGACCATGACTGGGAAAGGAGACAGCAGATTGTTTCCCCGCATCCATCTGGATCTCTATATCCATCTCTCTACCAGCCCGATGCAGCAATGATCCCAAACTGCCTACCCAGACTCAAGCTGTGTGGTGTGGACGTGCTAGTAGGGAGGGAGGCAGAGTGAGCACTCACCCTAGTTTATTTGGAAAGAAGGAGGAGGCCTGTGAATCCCTTGTGTGCTATCTTCCGTCTGCCAGGTGCTGGTTGTGGGGCACAGGATCCCCAAGAGGGTTGGGGCCAGGCAGGGCTGGGTTTTGCAGCCTGATAGAGTCTTCCCTACATTTTACAGGTATGAATTCGGCCCAGCTCTGTTCGTCGGCTGGGCCTCTGCTGGCCTGGCCATGCTGGGGGGCTCCTTTCTTTGCTGCACATGCCCAGAGCCTGAGAGAGCCAACAGCATCCCACAGCCCTATCGCTCTGGACCCTCAACTGCTGCCCGAGAGTACGTCTGAGTCTGCCTGCCCTGCCCAGCCCATCTGCCTAGCCACCCTCTTGCCTAGAACTCCAGCCAGCCTACGTGATACCCTAGGCAAGGGTAGGTAGGGTACAGACCCCTTGAACTCAGTCTGGAGCTCCAAGCATCTGGTCCTCAACACGGGCTCTGAGTCACAGACTCAGATGCTCAAAGAGATTGGAAGCAAGACCCAGCCAACACATGTCATCCAGTAAGACCCAGTCTGTTCTGTCTACACCAGAATGAGTACACAGGGTCTTATACACTAACTTAGTCACCGACTGGCGCCCAATGTGGAGCAAGAGTTCCACCTAAAACCTGAAAAAACTTCACCTGTGTACTTAATTACTGAAGGGGCCACCTGCCTACTATATGCTGGGCCCTGAAGATCCCAGAGCAACAGAAGGATCTCAGCTGATCACACTTTGATCCAGAGAGCCTTTCATACTCCATCCAGCAGCTCCTCACAGCAACCATATAGAGGGAATTCTCTAGGCTAAGGACTGTCTCCACCTCACACACAAGGACACTGAGCTTCAGAGAGACTTGGAAGCATGAGTCTCCTGTCTATAAGAGCAGGCCTCAGTTTCTAGCAGTTAGTTGCCCAACATTGTTTGGGTGCCCATACAGGTCACGAGGTCAGACTGTCTCACTCTCGTCCCCAGGAATGGACACTAGGCAGGGCTACCATAAGAATCTTGTGCCTGGGCCTGACTCCACAGCCCCTGTCTCCATCACCTTTGCTCATTCCACTAACCAGCTTTTTCTCTTTTGACTTGCAGACCTGTTGTTAAATTGCCCGCCTCCATCAAGGGCCCCTTGGGTGTGTAAAGTCTGGGTTCCCAGCCAGGCCCTCCCCACTACTACATCTAGATGGTGTGTTTGGTATTTTTTGGAAAGAGAAGTGAACATTCAGCCCCAAGTGTGATGTCATCCTATCTATTCCCACGCGTCTAGGGTGGGGCCTGGACTCGAGAGGTCAGAGCCAGCTCCTAAGGTTGTTGAGGTGGGTTCCAGGACACAGGCAGAGCAAGCAGGAAGCCCTGGGGTTCCTGCTTTGTATCTCTGCCTGCCCCACCTTGGAGTCTGGACCAGAACTTCCATGAGGAGAAAACACAGCTACTCCTAGAGACCACCTAAAACCTGGCCTAGTAAGGGTGCAGGACCTCGGGGTGAGGGAGCCCCTGACATGGAGACTGTCCCATAGGTAGAATGTTCTAGGCCCTCCCTGGGAGCCCTCCTGAGGAAAAGAACAGTCTCTGTAAGGTCCAACTAGGGACCGGGTCACAGCCGAGTGAGGGGACACTGTAGGAGCTCCCTCGGTGAGGAAGGGGATGGAGAGGGACATCACCTCAGGAGTGTGCTGCACCGACTCCAGAGCCCTCAGCCTCAGCTCTCACCCTAATCCTACAGTGATTGTCAGAGCTTCCTTGTCCTCCAGTGCAGCCAGGCGACACAGGCTTTGGGTCTTGAAGCCTGGGTCTGACCTTCTAGAAGAGGTAAAGTCCTTGAGGAACGGAGGGAAACCAAGATCAGCAGCATCCTTCATCCTCAGTGCCCGTCCAGAGTGTGCTGGCCCCTGCCTTCACCCTCAGGCTTCTGCCACTCAAGCCTCTCCCTGGCCTCCAGGTCTGTCCCTCTCCTGGGAAGAGGCGTCCACCACTATCCTCTTGTTCCCCATACGCCTTCCTAGCTAGGCAGCGAGCCCCTGCCGTCTTCTTCCACTTCTGGTCTGTGACCATATCTCCCACCAAGTTCCTGAATCCCCAGAGCCTTCGTAACTTCTTGTTCAAGACTGTGCAGTCTTGAGGTGCAAAGATCAAAACACTGCGGCCCACAGTGGCGTGGGAGGAGGGAAGCAGGTGACGGACAGCTGCTATGGTCAGATCATGACATACCTCTAAACTGCTGACCAATGAATCTTCTGATGGATGGGAGCCGTCAACCCCCGTGGAAGCCTCTGATCCTAAACAGGTTTCCCGAGGGAAGTCCCTTGAGCGGTGAGAAGCGCAGAAGTGTCCTCTCTGGGTGCCTGAAGCCACCAGGTGGTTCTTGGCCTTAGGTGCACATTGGAGTCTCTTAGAAGGGAATGCCCAGCCTCCACCCAGACACAAAGACTTAGTTGGTCTGGTGGACCCAGGCATCAGAATTCACACAGTTCCTTTGCAGGGTGTGGTTCATACTAGGGGTACCTCCTTGAGGCCTACATCCAGACTATCTGAGTGATCTCTAGAGGGCAGAAGGAGCCTACCAGAAGAGGGTGGGGGAGAGGCAAGACCAGAAAGGAAGTCTCATCCACCTCCTGCCTTTCCGGAGTCCAGATCCCTGGAGGAGACACCCACATCCTTCCCATCAGTGCCCCTTTGTGCTTAATGATTCCGACTTGAATCCTGTCACACACAGCCTGACTAACACAGAATTTGAAACCTATGAAGCAAGTGTGACACAGATGTCCCCTCCCCAGGCCTGGTACTCAGCAGCATTTGGTTGTGAAGCCGGCAGGAAGCTTTGTGTCCCCTCTTAAGAGTCTGAGGGCTAGGAGGCTCAAAAGCTGGTGGGGGAATGGGGAGGCAGAAAGTTCTGGCTACATCTGGTTGTCAGAGGCAGGCGTGGGAGAAGAGGGCTCCATGCAAGGACTGGACCTAGAAGGAGGCTGGCATCTGTTCCTCCATTAAAGGAAGTCCCATTCTTACCAGTACTGGGGACTGGAAGGGCAGAGGGTCACACACCTTAATGAATTACACAACCAATTTACACAGTGATTAAAACCGTGAGGTCCTGGGGGTGGGAAGGAAGTGTGTGGGAGAAACTGAAGGAGTTTCAAGCTAAAAGTTTAAGGAACGTGATCTCCCAGGCATCTCCTCAAGTGACCTCATTCAGATGTCTACGTTAAGGCCCGAGGCCCAGTCTCTTGATTACTGTTCTGACCTCAAGGCTGAGGGATCCGGCAGAGACTGGGGAAGAGGAGCTGAGATACAAGGGGATGGTTCTACAGCTATTGTCATTGTGTTTTAGTAAACAGAATCCCAGAAGTGAAATTGGCAAGTTATACATTTAAGGACCATACCTATGCATTCGGTTCCTAAAGTCCCAGGCCCTGGGGGAGCAGACCAGGAAACGACAGGCTGAGAAGAACCTTGAAAAACAAGGATATGACAGATGGCCATGGGACAATTTCAAGAAGTTATTATTTTTGTGCTACATAATACTGTTACTTTGTGTGACGATGACACTGGGTGTAGGCTATTATTTTTTTTTTTAATTTTTTGATCCTTATCTGGTAGAGGTGCAGCTGAAGCAATGGCTGGATTTGCTTTAACGTCTCTTAGAACAAGTTCATGGGCAAGGAAAGCTACGACACTGGGAAGCGCCATCCCCTGACAGGGCCCCTCTAACCCTCTCTTTGTATGTTTGCTAATGAAAGAAAAATAAGAAATAAAAAGTTAGAAAAGAACTCCAGTCTTTGCTGGCTGCATCCGTCGCCATCCTCACCCTGACCAAGGAATAAAGCCACTGGATACCAGAGCACCCTCACAGCACCTCAGACTCCTTCATTGTGTCACGTGGTCCTGCCCCACCCAGGCCTCCTGTCAAGGGTGACGTTGTTTTGACAAGACCTCCGTGTCGGTGACAGCATGTTGAAGTTTGGGAAACACTGAAGCACGCTCGTGAGAGCTGTGTGGTTCTTCCTTCTTAAGATGGGAAATTCCTGCATCCTCCGCTTGTTAGGCAGAGTGAATCCTGTTTTTGTTTGGAAACTTTGTTATTCTGAGATAGGGTCCCACTCTGTGGCCCTGCCTAGCCTGGAACCTCTACTGTAGACCAGGTTGGCCTCAAGCTCACAGAGTCGCCTCCTCTGTCCTGAGTGCCTGGCAAACTTTTTAAGAAGTTTTTTATTTTTATTTATGTGTATGTGTTTGTATGGCTGCATGCCATGTGAGAGCAGCTATCCACAGAGTCTGGAAGAGGGAGGGCAGGGTGCTAGAACCCCTGGAGCTGGAGTTATAGGTGGTTGTGAACCAGGTGATGTGGATGCTGGGAACTGAACGTGGGTCCTCTGGAAGCAGCAGCCTGTGCTCTTAACCCCTGAGGCATTCCTTTAGCTTAGCAAAATTTTATTTTGAGAGAGGGTCCAAAAACTTGTGATTACCCTGTCTCCACCTCCCGAGCACTGGGGTTTCGGGTATGCATTACTATACCTGTTTCCTGTAGTGCTAGGGACGAGGGGCCAGACTCGGGGGTTTTGCGCATGCTAGATAAGCAGGTTACCAACTGAGCTGCGTCCCCACCTTCTCCACAAGAATTCTTAACATTGTTTTTTTCTTTTCTGCAAAGAACGGCTCTGGGATTTTGATGGGGATTGTAATGAATCTGCTGATTGCTTTTGATAGGATACCCATTTTCATACTTTCAATGTTCCCAATCTATGAGCACAGGGAAATCTAGTGTCTTCATTTCAGCTCTTATGTTTTAAAGTTTTTATTGTACAAGTCTTCCAGTTCTTCGGTTAGGTTTCTTCTTCGGTTATTTTCTTTAAGCTGTGGCTAGCGGAAATGCTTTCCCGATCTTTCTCCGCACACTTTCATTTATTTGTATACAGGAAAGCTACTGCTGAGTGCTGGTTGATTTTGTACCCTGCTACTTAGATGAACTGGTTATCAGTTCTAAGGGTTTTCTGGTGGAGTCATTAGGGTCTCTTTGTTTCAGCACAAATGATACTTCTGTGAAGCAACCTTCCTACCTCAAGATGAGATGTTAGCTGAGACTGTTTGTTGCCTTCTGTAGTCTTTCTGTGAGCTAATCTCATCTTCAACTGTGTTTAGTCAGCCTTTAAACCTGCCCATTGATTTTTCCTTGGATATTGTATTTTTGTGCTCACAGATGGCCAGCTGGTTCATTTCTCTGCAAGTACTAGTTACGATCTGAGTTACTGAGGGTTAAGACTCAATGTGTAAGTCAGGATGGCCCACAGAGTGCAGCTCATACACTTGCCACAGTTTTCCAGCTCTCTCTTCCTACTAGGCGTGTGTTGCACAGTGGTTTTATCTTCTGACCTTTCATATCTGGATGTCATGGCTCCCTTTCTAATGTTTTTCCTACCGGGCCTAGCTCATGTCTTTTCTCTTAGGTCATGTAATGACCTATGTATGTATGTACCTTAAACTGGTGCTGTAGTCGGTACTTGAAAAAAACATTCATAGAGACAATGTAAACCCAGCACAATGCTGTTTCCCTTCCATAGCTGCTTTAGATAGATGTCTGCGCTCAAGCAATCCAGGAACGCCTTTATTTTAAGATCAGCTCTTTAGATCCTTAGGCCCTTGGATGATACTCTTGTGGGTTCAGTTTAAATGACTAACATGGAAGGTCCCTAACTCAAAGTATAGGGTAGTTTACAAGGCTTGCTTCATTTCGTGAGGCTGTATCTGAATTTTCCCCTCCTCCAGGTCAATATTCAGGGCTCTCAGTGGCTCTGAGGGATGAACAGCAGTCTAGGGTGAGAGCAACCCTGAGCACCAATGCCTCTCCCCTCTATCACCATGTTCTTTGAAAAACTGTTGAGTAAACCGGGCGGTGGTGGTGCACGCCTTTAACCCCAGCACTCAGGAGGCGGAGCCAGGAGGAGAATCTCTGTGAGTTCGAGTCCAACCTGGTCTACAGAGCAAGATCCAGGACAGGCTCCAAAGCTACACAGAGAAACCCTGTCTCCCAAAAAACCGAGAAAAAACAAAACAAAACAAAACAAAAACGCTGAGTATTTACATTCAGAAAGAACACACACACACACACACACACACACACACACACACACATACACACACACACCCTGAACATCAGGGTCACTTCCCTCTATCATCATGTTCTTTTGGAAACTCTTGAGTATTTGCATTCAGAAAGATCGCACACACACACCCTGAGATTTGGGACACACAGCAAGTTCCAGGAGAGCCTAGGTTACAGAGATCCTGCCACAAACAAATGAACAAACAGCTGTGGGGCACATGCCTGCGATTCCAGTAAGTGGGAGGTGGAGGCAGAAAGATCAGAAGTTTAAGACCAGTCTCCAGCCTCCTCTGCTACACAGTGGATTTGAGGCTACCCTGGATCCATGGGACCCTGTCTCAAAATAACAGCCACCACAAAAAGAGGAGGAGTAGGAAGAAGAGAAAAAAGGCTGGAGAGATGGCTCACCAGTTTAGAGCACTTGTTGCTCTTGCTGAGGACCCAGGTTGAGTCCCAGCACCTACATGGTGGCTCACGGCCATCTGTAACTCCAGTTGCAGGGGATCTGATACCTTCTTCTGACCTCTGACAGGAACTAGGCACACATACAATGCACATACATACAGACAGACAAAACACATGGACACGGAAAATAAAAATAAATTAATTTTTTAGAAAACAAAAAAAGTCTCTTCAATATCCTAAGACAGGAGCTAGTGAGATGCTCAGTGGTAAAGGCACTTGCAAACAAGCCTGGTGACCCGAGTTCAACCCCCAGGACCAACATGGTGAAAAAAGAGCTGACCCAACACATGCACACGCACAAACTAACAATAAGATGTGAAAAAATACTACCAGGCAGGGTTGGGGAGTTAGCTCAGTGGTAGAGTGCACAATACAGTTTAAAATTAGTATTCAGTTAGAACGATTGTATTTTTCTTTTGTATGACAATCATGCATTCTAATCCAAAGTCACAGAAGAACTATTAGATATTAAGATACCACATAATCAGGTTAAATATCACCTCCTTAGGGTGTTTTGTTTAGTTTTGTTTTGCTTTGTTGAGACAGGGTCTCTCTACATAGCTCTGGCTTCTTGGAACTTCCGATGTAGGCCAGGCTGGCCTTGAACTCACAGATCCACCTGCCTTTACCGTGTGATTGTATTCATTTTTTTCTTTTTCTTTTTCTTTTTCTTTTTTTTTTTTTTTTTTTGGTTTCTCGAGGCAGGGTTTCTCTGTGTAGTTCAGTGCCTGTCCTGGATCTTGCTCTGTAGATCAGGATGGCCTTGAACTCACAGATCCACCTGGCTCTGCCTCCTGAGTGCTGGGATTAAAGGTGTGCGCCACCACTGCCCGGCTTGTATTCATTTTCTTGGTAGCTACTCTGACTAGGGTGAAATGAATCTTGAAGCAGGTTTGCATTTCCCTGGTACCTAAGGATGTCCAAGTATTTATTGGCTGTTGTATTCCTTCTTTTGAGAACAGTTTCTTCAGTTTGTGTCTAATATTGTAAACTTGATGGAATCTCAATCTCTTAACAAATTTTTAAAAGATTTATTTATTATGTATATAGAAGAGGACACCAGATCTCATTACAGATGATTATGAGCCACCATGTGGTTGCTGGGAATTGAACTCAGGACCTCTGGAAGAGCAGCCAGTGCTCTTAACTTCTGAGCCATCTCTCCAGTCCCGAATCTCAATCTCTTAGGAGTCAAGTCTATTCATGTTTGTGAGGGATTATCTATATTAGATTAACAAGGTAGGAAGACTCACCCTAATATTAGCAGCAACATTTTTCTGGGTTGGGCTCCTGGATTGAGTAAAAAGGAGAGAGCAAGCTAAACACATTCATCCATCTCTCTCTTCCTGAATGTGGACAGTGTGAAAAGCAAGCCAGGGGGCAGCATGCCTTCCTGTCTCTGCTCTGTTCCTGCCCTGACTCCCTTCATGATGGACTATAAGGTGAGGTGAAATAAATACTTCCCTGCCCTGGTTAGTTTCGGTCAGTGTTTAGCACAGTGACAGAAAGCAGACAAAGTCCTGTCAGCCTGAGTAAACCCGGTAAGTTGCTCTGGTCACGGGTTTTGCTGAAGCAATGAGTAAAGCAACTGATATGCTTCATTAGCTTATTTGACTAGTTTCTTTTTCAGCACTTAACTTTTGCAGATCTTTATATATGTTATAGATGTTCTTCCTGTCCTGGGATCAGTTGGCAGTGATGTCTCCCCACCCTGGAGGCTGTCTCTTCACCCAAGTGGTGGTTGTTTCCTACTTGAGTTATTTATTCTCTCCTGATTTAAAGTTTTATTTGGTAGCTCTGTGTGTGTGTGTGTGTGTGTGTGTGTGTGTGTGTGTGTGTGTGTGT
>CABHPQ010159161.1:34223-44704 GCA_902168405.1 Peromyscus aztecus
TGAGACAGTAGTTTTTTAAGTGTATCGTTGAGTCTGGGAAGCAGCTCGGTGGCGAAGCCAGGTTCTGGGTTCCATCTTCAGCACTGACCACTACCATGCCTCATGGGTGTTATTTCCACAATTTCTGAGACAGGTTTCTCTATGAGGTAACCACCCTGAATGACTGTCCTGGAACTCACTCTGTAGACCAGGCTGGCCTTGAACTCACAGAGATCTGCCTGTCTGGTGTGCACCACCACCACCTGATCTAATTTCCTTCTTTTGCTGATTTCTAATTTCCCCGTACCGTGACCAGAAAAGACAGTGTGTAAGAGCTATCTTAGGAGGCTGGAGATCTCACAGCTGCCTGTAACTGCAGCTCCAAGTGTACCTGACACCTCTGGCCCCATGGCATCTGCACACAGAATTCAAAAACGTAGTAATAGCTGGAGGATGGGCAGATGAAGAGCACTGGCGCTTTTCCAGAAGACTTGGGTTTGATTCCTAGCACCTACTCAGCCACACTCACAACCATCTGCAGCTGCAGGGTTCCAGACACCCTCTTCTGGCCTCTGCAGGCACCAGGTACACAAGTGGTGCAGATAAAACAGCCATCCACAAAAAGTTAAAAAAAAAAAAAAAAGCTATTTCCTGGCCATTTTGGAGCTTATTAAAACTATGACATCATGCCTTAAAAACTCGTTTATTGTGCATGTATGCATGCAGACATGTGTGCCACAGTGCATGTGGTCAGAGGACAACTTCCCAGCCAGTTTTTTTTTAACCACCTTGTCTTGAGAAAGGGTCTCTGGTTTCTGGTGCTGTACTATGGGCTTACTACAGGAGAGCTGGCCCACAGGCTTCCAGGCAGTTCTCCTGTCTCAGCCTTCCATCTCGTCAGTACTGGTATCACAGACACATGCTACCACACTGGGCTTTGACGTGGTTCTGAGCGTCAAACCTGAATTGTCAGGCTTGCTCGGCTTTCACCCAGAGTCACCTCCTCAGTCCCATTAACTTTCTAGATTTAAAGTATATTTTTGCTTGATTAATATGGCATGTCAGGATGGGGAGATGGCTCAGCTGATAAAATTGCCTGCTGCATAAGCAAGCAGCCCCAGGTCTTTAGCACCATGCAACAATCTAAAGGGGTGGTTTGCCTATAATCATAACATTGGGGAGGTGGAGACTGCTGGCCAGCAGCTCCATGTTGAGTGAGATACCTCGTCTCAAAGAAAATAAAAACAAACAGATGCACCCCAAACATAAGGTGAAGGAAAGACTACCTACACCCCCCCACACACACACACAGAAAAAAAATAGTATAACCACTCTCGGTCTCTTGCAATTAAGTATGTGTGGGGTTTTCCATCCTTTCACTCTCATTTTTGTCTCAGTATCTAGTAGGAGTCTACTGTGGCTACATACACCTGAATCATTGTTTTTACCCATTCAATTCTGTCCTGTGATTGGAGACTAAACCCACTTCTTCCACCTGAAGTACTTGCTGGCGAGGGGCACTTAACTCGTTTGCTATTTTTCTATGTTCCTTAAAGGCCACTCCCTGCGTTTTCTTTTACATTTAGTTGTTTTCACAGTAAAACATTAAAAAGCATTTTCCTCCCATGTATATTTAATACCTATTTTTCTGGTGGTTATTATGGGGGTCACATGTAACATCATGAAGCTATAACACTCCAGACTGAATTTACATCTTAATTTCAACAACAGAAATCAATTTTCAGTGGTATCCAGTTCTGGGTGTTCAGATTCTGGCTGCTCTTATTCATCTTCCCAGAAACCTCATCTCTCTTTTTTTGAGACAGGGTCTCATCTATCCCAGGCTGGTAAAGAACCACTGTAGCCAAGGGTGCCCCTGATCCTCTGCCCTACTTCCCCAGTGCCAGAACTGGAGGCATGCATCACTACCCCAGGCTATCCCTAGCCCTTCACCCCCTCAGTCTTCCACGTCTCCTTTGGTGTCTGGGTACTCAAGAAGACTAGGTATGTGAGGATTTTACTAAGGAAATGTCTGTGAAAGAAAATGGGGAAGCGAAGGCAGAGCCAGCAAGAGTGCAGGTGAAAACGTTAGGGAAGTATCTGTGATGCTTAATACCATCAATACTTGACAGAATGTAGGATAACCTAGGAGACAATCCGATGGACATGCCTGAAGGAGTTTCTTTTTAATTATTTATGTGCATTGGTGTTTTTGCCTGCATGTGTGTCTGTCTCTGTGAAGGTGTCGGAACTCCTGGAGTTGAAGTTACAGACAGTTGTGAGCTGCCATGTGGGTGCTGAGAATTGAACTTGGGTCCTCTGGAAGAACAGCCAGTGCTCTTAACCACTGAGCCATCTCCCAGACCCTCTTTTTTTTTCAAATGCACATGGTGTTTTGCCTGCATGTATGTATATATAAAGGTGTCAAATCCCCTGAAACAGGAGTTACAGTTAAGCTGCTTGGCATCGAACCTGGGTCCTCTGGAAGAGCAGCCAGTGAGTGCTCTTAACCACTGAGCCAGCTCTCTAGTCCCCTGAAATAGTTTCTAGACTGAGTTCATTAAGAAGGGAAAATCCACCATAGGGCTGGGGAGATGCTCAGTGGACAAGAGGATTTATGTGCTCTGTAAGCATCAGTCTGGATCCCAGCCTGTGTGTAAAAAGTCAGCACCACTGTGCGTGCCTTGTGGCTCCATCACTGGTTTTTGTTTGTTTGTTTGTTTTTTCGAGACAGGGTTTCTCTGTGTAGCTTTGCACCTTTCCTGGAGCTCACTTGGTAGCCCAGGCTGGCCTCGAACTCACAGAGATCCACCTGCCTCTGCCTCCCGAGTGCTGGGATTAAAGGCGTGCGCCACCAACGCCCGGCAAAACTTTTTTTTTTTTTCAGATATATGGATATGCAGACTTGAACCCGGGACCTCTGGGAGCGCAGGCAGCGCTCAAACCTCTGCGCCACCGCTCGGGTTCGGCTCCATCACTGGAAGGTGGAAATGGGAAGATCATGGGAGTTTGCCAGCTAGCTAGCATGGCTCAACGATGAGCTTCTATTCTAGTTTGGTGAGACTTTGTCCCAAGGTAGTTAAAGCACATAGCAAAGAAGACACCCAATATTCTGCTCTGGCCTACAAATGTGTCTGGGTATGTGAACCTACAAACTTCACATGCATGCATTATATACACAGACCACACACATACCCTAAATGATGGCAGGACCATTCTATGGGCTGGAGTCCCTGTATTAATTACTTTTCTATTGCTATGATAAACCATTATGACCAAGGTAATTTACACAAGAGGCCATACCCTAATCCTCTCCAAACAGTACCATTAACTGGGAACAAAGTATACAAATATCTGAGGTTATAGGGGCCATTTCTCAAAAAGCCAAGGGCAATGGGTGTACTTGGTGATGGAGCATTTATTAGCATCTCCAAGGCCTTGAATTTGGTACATAGCACCACACATACAACACATACCTGGGGATAGTGGCATACAGCTTTAATTCCAGCACTTAGAAGGCAGAGGCAGGTAGATCTCGATGAGTTTGATGTTTGAGCCTGGTCTACACAATAAGTAGGGCAGCCAGGGCTATACATGAGGCTGTGTCTCAAATAAATGAACAAAAAGTTAATTTTTCCCCCGTAAGAAGCCTGGATGGAAGTAGTTTCTGATAGAGACTGACAACGTTAAGACTTGATCTGCATTCCTGTAGTTCTGGCCTGCCTTTGTCATAGTCTCCATGGGAGTCCCACCCTCAGAGAGGGAGCAAAGGCCTATGTGAGAGCATTAGTCAATGTTATCATTGCCTTTCTCCTATGTCTCACTGACCTAGTTTCTAGGTCACAGAATGAATAACTGTAGCTGCAAAGGAGTCTAGTAAAGAAAACATTCTTACATAACGAAACGTGTCTACTGGGTTGCCAGCCAAGAGGTTTGCTACAGCATTTCAGTTCACTCTTGGTCTCTGATGTAAGAAGTACAGTTTTCCCACTTTAGAATGAGGGTGGCTATTGAGGCACTAACCAAGACTTAGGCTTTTCATCTTACTGTCTCAAAATGGGTTAAGCCAGGCGTGGTGACACACACCTTTCTTTGATCCTATCACTCCAGAAACAGAAGGATCTCTGTGAGTTTGATGCAAGCCTGGTCTACTTAGGGAGTTCCAGGACAACCAAAAAACCCAAAACCACCACCACCACCATCACCAAAAAAGTTAACAGAAGGTAAAATGAGTTGTTGGTACCCTAAGTATACAGCATTTACAATTTTTGTACATATATACAATGTATAAAATCATATTCAGCCCCTCTACTCCACCCAGATCCACCCCAACCCTAAAACTGATTCGTTTTTCTCCATCCCCATACAATCATGTCCTCTCATCCTAAATTCCCTCGGCTTTACTGACTTACATTGAGTCTTTCATTCCAGGGTAACTGATTCACACTTTCACTTTCAGGAGTCTTGGTTATTAATGTGCAAACTATACAATGCAATGGGTACAATTGTATCAGGGCGCCCCCTCACCCCATTCATGTTGAAGCCCTAACCCCCCATGTGAGGATATTTGGTGATGGATGCTTGTAAGCTTTCAGTAACAAAATCCTGGAACAGGGATTGGTAGAGTGCTCGCTTAGTAGCACGGGAGCACAAGGCCCTAGGGTTCCATGCCCAGCACTGTCCCCAGCCCTACCCTTAGATGACCATAGCTGTTTCAGGTTTCTGTTCATGACTTTTGGCCCTCTTCCCCTTACTTCCTGTCTGTTGTGAGGCAGCCTATCATATCAGAAGCATGTAGTAGAGCAAAGCTGCTTAGTTTATGGCCCAAGACATGAGAGAGGCTCACAACCCTTGAAGACATGTGCCTCGGTAAAATGAGACCCATCAGACATCTCTCCTATCAGACACCCCTAGTGCTATTGGCAAGAGAGAGCTGTCAACGTATGGGCCTTTGGGGTATTTCAGATCCAAGTCATAGCAGGAAGCCATTCTGTTTGAATGAGGTCATAGGGTGGGGCCCTCATAATGGGAGTGGTTCCTCTCGGCCTTGTTGACACAGCAGGAAGGTAGTAACCTTTCTTGTAATTGCAAGCCGTATCACAAGACTTAAATTGACCTTGGACTTGCCAATCTTCAGAACAGCTGCTTAAGGCCTGGGGTCTATGGTATGATGTAATAGCAGCCTAAACCACAGTCACGTTACTCATCTTCCCTTCCAGCTACAGCCCTTACCTGGCCCCACTATTCAAGGTTTGGTTTTTTTTTTTTTTTTCCGAGACAGGGTTTCTCTGTGTAGTTTTGGTGCCTGTCCTGGATCTCGCTCTGTAGACCAGGCTGGCCTCGAGCTCACAGAGATCCGCCTGGCTCACGCTTCCGCCCTGGGGCATGTGCCTCTGCCGCCCGGCTCACGGTTGCTTATTTATTTTCAACACACTTGATATTTTGTTTTTAACTCAGCAAGCAAAGCATAAACCCTCCTGCCGTTATAGGACTTACCTTCTACCAGGGAAAGACAGGAAATAAAGGAGCAGAGCAGGAATGTAGGTGACCAGGAGAGCATAGGGAGAGGATGTCACACTTTTAAGCATGTCAGTAAGGAAAGAACATCTAAACCACAGGCTTTAAAGAATTGAGGGATAAAGTCATTTGGTTATGTGCAGGAACTGTTGCAGCCAAGAGGAAATGTATGAAAGCTTTGTGGTGGGGATGGTGCCTAGCACGTTCCAGGAAAAGGAAACTGGAACAAAACAGTGAGCTCAGGAATGAAGCACACTCAGTCTCCTGTAAGACACTGGCTTCTGCAAGGAAACGAGACAGTCTCTAGACTAGTTTTTGTTTTTGAGACAGGGGTCTATGTAGTCCTGGCTAGTCTGGAGCTAAGTAGATCAGCCTGATCTCAAACTCCCAAGAGTTCCTCCTGCGTGCACCATCACACTAATCCTACTGTACTCTATATGTTCTAAAGTGGGAAACATGCAGCAGAGCTTACCAGATGACCAATCCTTTGGGTGTCAACTCACACTCACTGGATATGGAGGTTGAGTGTGGATGACTAGAGCCTCTGGAGGACAGTGTGGCAGTTCTAATGAAAATGAGCCAACTGCAGTCTGCATGGATGGCTAGGCCTGCTCTCACCAACAGCCCTTTTTTCAAACAGGATTTCTGTGTAGCCCTAGCTATCTCTGTAGACCAGGCTTGTGGTGATACTTTGTGCTCTAATAAAGCTTGCCTGGAGATCAGAGGAAAAAGCGAGCCATTATATTATACATGGAAGTCAGACAATGGTAGCACACACCTTTAACCCTACCATTTGGGAGGCAGGGATGTGTCTGGATCTCTGTGAGTTCAAGGCAACACTGGGAAGAGCCAGGTGTGGTGGCACACACCTCAAATTCCAACACTAGTTAACCATAAAGGTTTGGAGGTCTGTACAGATAGACAGGAAGTGACAGAGCTGGGCAGAAAAAGTGATATACCTGGACAGAGAGCAAATGAGATAGCAGAATAGAAAGGCCTGGGTAATATAGGAAATATACCTCTTTTGGAAGCTGAGGATCAGTAAGGTGAGGCTTGCAGCTTTTCCCATTCCTCTGATCTCTCAGGTTTTAACCCGGATATCTAGCTCCGGGTTTATTTAATAAGACTGTTTGGGATTCTCTACACAGGCTGGCCTCAAAAGATATCTGACTGCCTCTGCCTCCCAAGTGTTGGGATTAAAGGCATGCACCACCACACCCAGCTCCACAGCAAGATTTTTATTCCGTCTTTGATGGTATCACTTAACTTCACTGACTGAGCTCCATTTGGATTACTGGTCTGTTTCTGATCATATTTATGTCCTTGGCCCTCTCTTTATATCTAGCCATGATCATTAACTTAGCCACATGTCTGTCACAGACTTCTATCAACCAACCTCAATGCCAAGCTAGTCCCCAATATTCATCAAATACCACTCATCTAAAGATGAGTTGATAGCTTTCCCCACATTGTGTATTCTCCATTCCATCACAACAGTGTCTCCAAATTCCTTCACCCCTACTATTGAAAATACATCTATTTTACACGCTTTCTTCTGGATTTCTAGCCCAAGTCTCACTTGGACTTCTAGGTCTGGTGACTTAAGACTTGGTATCCAGAGGTATTCTACAATTGTAACCCCTGGGTCATTTTCCTCTCCAACTTCGATTTGCTAATTTTAGCACTACTACAGTCAATTTGTGACAAATTAGAATCTCCACAATCCAAAGAAATGTCCTGATTGCCTTGACACGGGAAGACCCACCCCAAATCCTGGGCAGCACCTTCTGCGAGCACACCAGATAGAAAGGGCAGGTTGCTTCTTTGGCCTTTCCTCTTGCTGAGTTGATCTGCTTTGTTGTTGTTGATTCCTTTCCAGACTCCAGAAGCAGTGCTTGCAAGCTTCCACTGGTGGACTGAAGACATCCAGCTCTCTAGGAACCTTCCAGGTTCTTGGCAGGAGGTAAGGTTGCTAAGGCACCTAGCCTCAAGGACTAAAAAACTACCAGATTCTAGGTCTAATGTGATTCAGCTGTTGTTTTAACTAATATTGTCTCAAGTATTGATACATTCACCCACAAATATTTTACCAGAAATTCCCTTCACTGAAATCTTGACAGCAGCATTTTCAGAAACCACGGGTGGTATGAGCCAACACTGACACATCCCACAGTGTATTTATTTAATAGGGATGACCATCAATTCATTAGTTTCTACTGTAAAGAAGTGGTCCTAAGTTTGGAAGACTTGGTTACAAACAGCAGCTGTTACTCCCCACCCAGATGTTCTCTACTGCAATGATGTGTTCTACGGAGCTTTTCTAGAGGGAAACATCATTTGGACTTGAACAGCAAGCACTATGAAACTTCTCTACCCGTTTACTTTGCAGTAACAGAAACTCCAAACTCCACAGCTGATGTCTTACAGAGCATTCTGGACAGATGAACTCATCTGTACATAAAAACAAAAAATAGACCCCAATCTTAAGACAGTGTCCCTGACCCCAGGGAGTGGGTAAAACCAGTGTCATTTATTTGTAAACTGCTTCACTCTAAAGATCCTGAAAATGGGAAGAAATTACTAAATTATGACAAAACTAGACAGACACTATTATTTAAGACCTTTATTAACAGGTGCTTGCAGTTTGTTGACTTTTTTTTTGAAAAAATCAAGTTGTAAACTTTTATTACAAATTAAAAATGAAGTTCTTAAAAATCTCAACTTGACCAGATATGAAACAATTTAAAAACCATTAAAGGTGTATTGAGAAAAACCAGACCTTTTTTTTTTTTTTAAAAAACACATTTGTCATTACCAAAAAGAGACATCTTTAGGTAAAAATAATAAAAACCCCATGCTGCATAGAGAATGCAGATAGTTCTAGTGTATCTGGTCAACGGGCAAAAAGCAAGCACTTAAGGTCTTCAGCTCCAATCTTTGTTCATTTCTTATTGCTGGAATTTCATATCATTTCTTCTTGTTGGATGACCAAACTGTAAAGAAAAGACTCTTATTTACTATCCTCTGAAGTCTTCACACAGTGGACCACACTCTAGGGGCGCATCAGTCACACTTTAACCACTATATACAAAAGGGGAGAAAATGGCAACCCCAGAATCAGAGGTAAGACTCCCCTCCCCAGCTTTCTAAGACAGGGTTTCTCTGTGTAGCCTTGGCTTTCCTGGAACTCATAGATCTGCCTGCCTCTGCCGCTAGCACTGGAATTAAAGGTGGGCACTATTACACCTTACAGGATTACTTTTCAAAACCTTCTTGAAAACGCACAATGTTATCTTTGAGAGCATCAGGAGCAAGACTCTGCTTATTACCTTTCTGTCAAGACCAGAGTTGATTGGTTCAGAAACAGTCACAAGCTCATAGTCAAATTGATCTAAAGGGAGACATTTTGTCTAACTTGGATTAGAGCGAATGAACTAATTAAATGGCTTGTCTTACTCTATTACTGTTTTTAGTTTCTTCTGCACTAGAGCACAGCGCAGTGGAGGCCAGAGGGTAACTACTCACCCGGATGATGGTAGAGATGGTAAGCCGGCATTTACTCAGCCCCGCCCTGCTCAGCCTCGGGAGCGGACGAATTCTCAGCTGGTGGATCGGCTGCTTTTGTCTCTTTGCCATCTTGTGGTTTAGGGTTCTCTGGGCGTCTGCGTCGGTAATTGAAGTTGCGGCGGTACCGACGTTGAGGTGGCTGCTGACCTTGGGTCTCGTCTCCTTGATTTTCCTTGTCCTCTTCATTGCCATCCTCTCTAGGCTGTCTTTGGCGAGGAGGGCCCCTGAAATGAACATTATATAATAATCTAGAAAGGAGAACAGCTTTTCCTTTAACCCAACCACAAGTGGTAATACTTGGTACTTGGTTGCAACATTTTCTTTTAGGTGATCTTTCAGTCAGTTTAGCAAAGACAAAATGTAAGTTACTTCTAAAAGCCAAGTGTGATGATTCTGTGTAAAAAGCATATTCTCTCATTCATATAAACCAAGGCCAGTAAATCTGAGCCTGTTGCTCAAATTGCTTGGAATGACCAATGCTGGTGCACTCACTCACTCTATACATTTTGAATCAACTTATTTTCTTGCCAATAACCATTCTTCCACTATACTTCCTATCTATCATTTCCATTTCTCATACACTAAAATCCTTGACCTCACATTGTCTTTTTAGCTCCTTTCCATCGTAAGTAGCTATACTTTCCACATATCTTAAGATTTCTCTCAATTTGCTCATGAACACAAGTACAATTTTGTACCATATACTTGTGCATGAGGAGGGACAGCATGTTTCATTTACTATTTTAACATTTAAACTGATAAGCCATCCACTGAGAAGTGACCAATTTGTTGTATGGTTGGAAAATCCTACCCTTTGTGCAAACTTTAAAGAGAAATCTTATCATAAAATTCAAGGGTTTGGAGAGATGGCTCTGTAGGTAAGAACACTTGTTCACAGAGGACCACCATCCCATCAGGAGAACCCACAGCCTCTTCTGACTTCCATGGCACCAGACATACATTTAGGCAAAACATTCATACACATGAAGAAAAACAACCCAAAAGATTTACAAAAATTAAAAAAACTAGAAACATTAGCTGTAACAAATACAGAACAAAAGCAGGCAAGGCTCATTTCTTTCTTTCTTTCTGTCTGTCTGTCTGTCTACCTGTATGCTTGTTTGTGGATTTTTGAGACAGGGTTTCCCTGTAGCTTTGGCTGTCCTGGAACTTAAGAGATCCACCTGCCTCTCTCTGCCTCCTAAATGCTGGGATTAAAGGCGTGCGCCACCACCGTCTGGCAATATCTTTATCTTTATAGAAGGCATTTAAGTAAAAATACCACCAAAAGGTATTTGCTCAAGATACCAGTGAAACTAGCAAGAGACTTTTAAATCCTACAATGTAAAAAAATAAAATAAACCAAAGATTGTGTTCCTGACACCTGCAGACTAACGTATAGACTGCTATGAGAGCAG
>CABHPQ010159162.1:0-22506 GCA_902168405.1 Peromyscus aztecus
GTAGGATATAGCTTCATTTTTCTTCATATTGATACCTAGGTTTCTCAGAATCTAATATGGAAGATGTTAGTTTTCTCTTCTATGTATATTTTGGTATCTTTGTCAAAAATCAGGTAGCTATATTTGCATGAGTTTGCATCTGGATCTTCTCTTCTAGTCCCTTGATCTATATAGCTGTTTTTGTTGCAGATTCATGCTGTATTTCTAATTACAGTGTTTGTTGAAATGAACAGTGAAATCAAGTATACAGAATAGTTGATTACTAATTGTGTATTGAAAGCAGTAAAATGTTCCATGATACCAAATAAACCAATTGTAGGATTTCCTGAAGATAAATGAATAGCTCCAGCTTCTTCAGTGTTTATCAAAATATGGAGAAAAAGTACATGCTATCTTTTGATGGCAAGCCCAATACTTATAGGCTGAGAGAAGAAGCCACTTCACACATGGAGTTGGGAGTACTCTGGGATGTGGGTTTGGAGTGGGCAAACCCTCTCAGCTTGCACCTGTTCCTGCTGGTGAGACTCTTACCTCCTGCCAGCGTGCCCTAATGAGCCCAAGCAAACTGGATATGTGGACTGCCATCTGGGCTGGCTATATAACAACAAAGTACAAGGCTTGGCCCTGAACTCCACAATGGCCCCCAGCCTATCCCTTAGTGAGCAAGTGAACAAATGTGTCAGCATAATGCTATGAAATGCATGTGATTCAAAGGCAGGCATGTCACAGTGGCTCTACTATGACCATGCAATAGATGGTGGTTTGTTAGTCACCATCTCTCCTGTTTCCCCACAAGGGAAGAGCTTAGTTGATGAACTAGTATTCAGTTCCTTACTGCGATAGGCATAGTTTCTGTTCTGTATGTTTACGTGTGCTTGCCTTTTATTTTTAACAATTGTTTTAAAAACAATGCATGGTTTTTGGATTAAAAACCAACTGCCAAATGTATCCCAAAAGTAGTCTATAGACCAATGGTTCCTGAAGGCCGGGTGCCCTGAGAACCATATTCTTCTCAGTACTGAGTTGGTTGATTTTCATTTTATAACAACAATTTAAAAAGCTAAGTGGTATTGCATAGGGGTACCAGAAACTGCCTCAGTGGAAAAGGAAACTATTTACATTAAATAAAATCCTGACCATAGGCTATGTCTTCATATGTACAGGACATTATGATCTACACTGTGACAAACCCATAGAGACAGTTTCTGGCACTTGGGGTCACAGAGTTGCATTTTCACCGCCAGAAAGGAAAGCAGAGAAGAGAAAGGGATGGGAAAGGAGGGTCTGGTTCCCTTCTGATTCTGAAACTGAGTGGACAGCCAGTGTAGTCCTTTGTAGATCTGGTCCCACTGGTGGCACAGGTAGCCTGAAAGTACCAATTCCTATGTTGTAGAGAGTACAGCCAGGCTTGTCTGTGGTTTCAGTTGCAATCATGGTATTGGGGAGGTCCTGCTTGTTAGGACACATGAGGAGAACAGCACCCCAGAGTTCATCCTCAGCTAGAAGAATCATGAGCTTTCCACCAGCTCTGTTCACACACTCTATCACTGCTGTTCACTTTGAAGATCAAGCCTTGGGTGTTCTGAAAGTAGTTGCACCACAGTGGCTGGATGCTGTTCACACCCTACATGGTGATGCTGATGTTCTTTTACTCAGAAGTCATCATGTTGAGACCAGTCATGGGCATGGTGGGCATGGGGGCATGGGGGACATGGGGGGCATGGGGGCATAGTGGGCATGGTTTCCACAGCTTCAGTTGGCATAGAATTGTTGTCTTTTTTTGCAGCAACAATAAGCCTGTTCATTCCTTTCTTTAACAATATCATCATCATCATCATCATCATCATCACCAACGCCACCACCACTTGAAGAGATTTGCAAAGGTATTCCTCATGCTTGTGGACAGGTGGTGGCAATATCGGCCAGAAACCTCAGCAATGGCTGCTCCCTGCAGGTGTTGGTCTTCCTTATAGGCTTTTGTTTTGTTTTGTTTTGGGTTTTTGCTTTATTTTATTGTTTTGTTTTCAATACATGCTGACCACAGTTTCCCCTCCCCCCATTCCTCCCATGACTCCACCCATCCATTCCTCCTCCTTTTCCTTAAATAAAAGAGCAGGCCTCCCACAAATATCCACTGAATATGGCATAAGAAGATACAGTAAGACTAGGCACAAACCCTCCTGTCAAGGCTGGGCAAGGCAACCCAGTAGGAGGAAAAGGGTCCCAGGAATAGATGAAAGAGTCAGAGACATTACTACTCCCATCGTTAGGAGACCCACAAAAATTCCAAGTTACACAACCATAACATATATGAAGAGAACCTAGTAGGACCCATGCAGGCTCTGTGATTGCTATTTCAGTCTCTGTGAGCCCCTATGAATCTTATTTAGTTGAAGCCCGTGGGCCGTGTTCTCCCAGTATTCTCAAACCCTCTGTCTCCTACATTTCCTTCTACTCTTCTTCCACGGGGTTTCCTGAACTTCAAGGGATGAGCCCCAGGAGATCACTGATTTGAGCTTTCTCTCCACCTAACATTTGACTGTGGGTCTCTGTATCTGCTCCCACCAGCTGCCAGAGATAGTCTCTTTGATGACAATTGGGCTGGGCACCAATCTATAAGTATTTAAGAATATAACTAGGAAACTTTTTATTGATTTTTTTTCTCTTAGGTCTCTGGGCTATCCAGCCTCCAGGCAGTGTTGAGCTTGGGCTCCCTCTCCTTGTGTGGGTCTCAAATTAGATCCTTCACTGGTTGGCCATTCCCACAGGTTTTGTGCCTTCGTTGCCCTAGTAATCTTGTAGGTGGGATAGATTATAGGTCAAAGATTTTGTGGCTGATTTTCTATGTCTGCAAAGAGTGGCCTTGGAGTTTTGATTTTTTAGAAGTACATTGAATCTCTACAGTTTTGATAGTAATGCCATCTTCTCCCAATTCATGGGTGTGGGAGGTCTTTCCATATTCGCTCATATAAGCATATTTTAAATGTTTTTTTCCTCCCTACTTCTTGTGACACCATGTAAGTCCCTACCTAATTTGTCCTTTCATAGATAATAGCTACAAACTCTGGGCACAGCACAACACAGCTCTTAAAAATATCCAAAAATTAGCATTAAAATATTTTAGAGCAAAGTTGACCCTTGTGAGAAGCAAAAAGCACCAAGTGGTTTGCTGTAATTCCTCTTTTTGCCCCAGAGGTTCATGTCCTTGATGTTTAGTCCACAGTGAAGTGATGTGTCAGGTGATGCGACCTTTCAGTGTTGAATCCTAGTGGGAAACAATTAAATCATTAGGGGAGCTGCCCTAATGAATGTAGTTCTCGTAAGGCCCTGATTAGTTTCCATAAGCAATTCCCATCTGCATCCGGCTTCTTAATGTACTATGTGATTGCTCTTACACATGGCCTACCATGATGTCATCTGCCACTATGATCTCATCAAAGATTAATATGGATGAAACCATTTAATCTCGGACCTTTAGCCTTTATAACTATGCCAAACAAACCTGTTTTCTTTATAAATTAACCAGCTCTAGATATTTTATTATGGAAATTGAGAAATAGACTAATATATTCTAGCAGGTTTTAGTTTTAGGCTTGATATCAAGTCACATCAGAGAATAGTCTAATAGAAAACTAAAAGTCTTTCAGGCTAAACTTCAGGGGACAAAGGTAAGAGTTGGGGATCCCAGAGAGAAGAGCCAGAAAAAAGAGGTTAAAATTCTATGTTTAAACTTCACCTTTACCTCTGAATGTAAGAAAAAAGAATGTATAAGCTAGACACCAAGGAGACGTAGTAATAAACAAGTTGAACTGAGATTTGAATTGCCTTCCAGAAAAGGACTGCTTCTGCAGGTTGACAGAGGCCAAACACACTGTCTATAAGAACAAAGCTGTTAAATTTCTAAGGACACAAAAATGCAAAGCCTCTGCAAAGTAACTTGAATATTGTTCAGGAAACAATCCAAATCTGTTGGCATGAAGAGTTAATAAGACAAGGTAGAACCCAATCCAAGAAGAATGGACCAGATATCATAAGGAGTTGGCAAGTACATGAAGTAATGTCTTCATAGTCCCAATAAAGGAAAATATGATCTCAATGAATGAATATTCTCCAGGAAATGGTGGTGCATGCCTTTAATCCCAGCACATGGGAGACAGAATCAGATGGGTCTACAGAGTGAGTTCTAGGACAATCAAGGCTACATACAGAGAAACCCCTTCTTGAAAAACCCCCCTGGGAAAAAAATGAAAATTCAAACCTTGGAAAGTGCCTTAGTTAGGAAGAGACACTGTGACCATGGCAACTCTTTCAAAGAAAACATTTAATTGGGGTGGCTCACTTATGGTTTCAGAGGTTCAGTCCACTATCATCATGACAGAGAACATGGTAATATACAGGCAGATGTGGTGCTGGCTACATCTTAACCAGAAGGCAGCAGGAAGTTGACTGACTGTCACAATGAGTGAAGCTTGAGAAAAAGACCTCAAAGCCCACCCCTGCAGTGATACACTTCCTCCAACAAGACCACAGCTCCTAATAGTGCCACTCTCTTTGTGGGTCATTTTCTTTCAAACTACCCCAGAAAGAAAATATGAAAATTCTAGAATGGAAAAATGCAGTATTAGAAATTATAAAATCAGGGCCTAAAAAGATGGCTCAAGGGTTAAGAACACTGGCTGCTTTTCCAGAGGGCATGAGTTCAAATCCTAAGACACATATGTTGACTCACAACTGTCTGTAACTGAAGTTCCAGGGCATTTGACATCTTCATGTGACATCTGAGGGCCCCAGGAATTCGTGTAGTACACAGACAAAAATGCAGCCCAAACACCTGTACATGTAAAAAATTTTTAAATGTTTAGAAAAATCATAAAATAACATGCACTGGCAGAATGGAAATTCCATGCTGTTCAGATGTGATGTCTTCTCCAATACCTATAGGAAACCACAGGGTACATTTGTTTTTGTTGTTGCTTATTTGCTTGCTTATTTTAAGTAAACTTGTAGCATAGTGGATTTTTTCTTTATAATATAAGATATAAAAGCTGAAACAGTAAAGTGATTAATTCAACTATATGGAAAATTAAATTCTTTTCAAATAAAAGCTATCACAAGCAATTTCAAAAACGAGATGATAAATTAGAACTCTTGAAGGCCATATTACAGAAGCAGAATTAATTCCTTAACATATATAACAGATAAAAATCTCCTACAAACCAATAAGAAAAGAACCAATAATCCAATATAAAAACAGAATGATATGAACAGGCATATCACAAAAAAGGAAAATGAATTATTTTTAAAACATATGAAAAGATGATTAATCTAGATAATAAAGGGAATCTAAACATAAATCATAGTAAGGCTACATATTTCACCATTATATTATCAGAGATAAAGAGTGATGATTTCTACAGAAAAGGGGAGAAATACACTCTCATTTCTGTGATTCTACATTGTGACTGTAGCCCCTGGAGGGCTCTTAGGTGTGTCTTGAAGAGATATGATTTCCATACGGCTGCCTGTGTTTTCTAGCTTTTTCTTTGTCCTCTGATAGTAGCTATTGGAAGACCTCATTTATCAGCATGGGTTTGATCACTGGGTTAACACAAGACCTGTGGTTAATATCAGCAGCATTTGTATACAAAGACTGTTAATTGAGCTTGGGTCCCACAGGGACATTTTCCAGTCTAGGAAGCATTGCTTATTCTAGAGTCAAAGAGGGATTTTTTTTTTCAGCATAGTGACACTAGGAAGATAGAGAGCAGATTAAGGGCAGGGAACTCTTGCTGATGCACTTCTCATGGTGTGCATACAGTAGACATTTTAGCATGCTAGACCTGCTGGTTGTGATTTTTTCCCCCATAAACTTAATTTTCTATACTGTGTGATATTCTCTCTCTCTCTCTCTCTCTCTCTCTCTCTCTCTCTCTCTCTCTCTCTCTCTCTGTGTGTGTGTGTGTGTTGCCTTTGCATGGCTTCTACCAGATTAAAAATGTACATATCTTTTACTCAGTGATCTCCCTTTTGGTATTTGGTTTACAGATAGTCACACGTATGCTTTAAATGTTTTTATGCAGAATGTTCACCATGGCATTGTTTGAAATATCAAATATCTGGAAACAAAGTAAATATCTTCAAATAGGAAATGAGTTAAATTGTGATATATGTTTATAAAACACAATTTTGTAGTTGAAAAGAATGAGGAAGCTCTTCAGGTATCAACAAGGAATAATGTCTAAAGCTTTTAGGTTAAGGACCTATTATATCATATTCTGAAACTTGTGTATAATGGACAAGTGTAGGTTTGTATACATATACATACAGTGTTTCAATCTTTGTTTCAGTATATGCAGATAACAATATTAAACATATAACATTAGTTTCCCCTGGGAAGAGCCATTCATTGGCTGTGAATATGGGTAAGAGAAGCATTCCACCATATATTCTTTTATGCCTTAAAATTTTTCAAACAAGTAAATGTATGCTAGATCCAAAAGAAAGTAACGAATAAACTAAAATAAATATCCAGGAAGCCAAGCCAAATGCATAATCATCAAAAGAGTTCTTCACAGAATGCCAGAATAGCAAGGGACCTGCTGCTGATAGAGATGGTCTCTGGAAAGTCCTATAGCACGAGAAAGTCTCTACTCACAAGTCTCAACTCTACAGGAACAACAGACACTGAGTGTGTGTCCCACTCTCTGAATGCTGGTCTTTCTTCCTCTGAGTAATCTTATCCATTGCAATTTAGTTTTGATGAGCTCACTTTTATTCTGATCTTTGAAGAAAAAGAAAACACCTGAGGTTGATAATCTAAAACTCTTTAAGATGAGTGGCTTTTAATTTCCAAGAATGCTCAGCTTAAGTTATGTTGGCTATTTCCCTCTGCACCATTAAGAAAGAAACCTCACAGCCTCCCTTACAAAACACATGGAGACTTTTGAAACTTCCAGAATGGCATGCATCTTGTACAACTACAATTTCTGTGAAATCATTCTCTAAAAAATCATCAGAAAATCTCTTTGATGCACCTACAAGTCTTTCAAAATCCTACACCATTCCTACCAAAACTGCAGGGAAAGTTTTTCCTGGGCAAGGAACTTGGAAGATGCCAAAATGATCACTTTTTGTTTGCTCAAGTTTTTTTTTTAAATTATCTATCTATCTATCTATCTATCTATCTATCTATCTATCTATCTATTTATTTATTTATTTTAGTTTTTCGAGACAGGGTTTCTCTGTGTAGCTTTGCACCTTTCCTGGATCTTGCTCTGTAGACCAGGGTGGCCTCAAACTCACCAAGATCTGCCTGGCTCTGCCTCCCTAGTGCTGGGATTAAAGGCATGTGCCACCACCACGCGGCTTGTTTGCCCAAGTTTTGTCTACAGTTTTCACTTGGGTGTGGTACAACCTACTTCCCATCCTGCAGTGGTGCAGAGTCATGGGGAGTACTGTGCTCTTTTCCTTCATTGAAGAACTACATACAGATCTATATCCTGATGCTGAGTTTAATGAATGGCAGTGAAATTAGTAATAGCTTTTGGTGTATAAAAATTCCAGTTTGGGAAGCTCTTGGGGGAAAGACAAAAATTAATTGTAATTTTTGCTTGATAAATAATTAATATTATTATAGTATAATAATTAATATTATTATACTATAATAATATTTATTAATAATAATGGCTATTATTTATAAAGCATTATCTTTGAAAGCTACAGTACTGAACAGCTGACCTACATGACTTTACTTATCTCTTACATTAATTAACTAATTAATCTGTGATGTATATACAATATACCCCTAGTTTCCCAAGAAAGAAGCTTGGAATGGCCAGGTCATGTACCCAAGTTCACACAGCTTATGTGAGGCAAAGCTAGCATTGGATCCAGATCTTTCTCCATAAGTGGCGCCTTTAATCTTACATTATATTGTGCTAAAAGACTATGCTAATTGTAAAGATAATACCCCTTTAAAATATCTGTGTGGACTTATTTTTTCCTGGTCACTGAATAGCACCCTGGACAAGTTCCCTAAGCTTGCCAGTGGCTCTTTTCTAAGGAAAACATTTTCCCATACTTCTGCATTCATTAGCTACCTGGTCTAGAATTGAATTAATGAGTCTGTGGTAATAATCCAGACTCCAAGCCTTGCTTGAGGTTAAGTTCCTATTTAATTCTTATACCGCAAATTGCCCTAACACTTAAGTTTGAGAGTGGTTTCAGGTGAAGGTCAAAAGAAAAGCAAGAGATATAAGGGGCAGGAAAGAGTTCACATGGCTGCTATTGTCATAGTCATGATCTCATTTTGTTGACCTCTGGACTTTGCAGATGTTCCAATCTGACTCATTATCTCTTGGGGAGCTCTCAGTGTGTTTCCCAAATATTTCTCCACAGGGAACTTCCAGCCATAATTCCTAGGACTGAGGCAATGCTTCTCTCCTAAAGGTCAGCTTATCATTTCCCTAAAGACTCAAGGCATTGGGTGGCATCTCCTCTCTTGGCATCTCCCCTTTTCACTGGGTAGCTCTCTTGAGTGGATTCTATATTGGATCCAGTCCAACAGTTCACACTTGGAATTCTACACCAAAGCAACCATTATTAATTCCCACATTTGAGCTTTTCTTGAAATGAAGATTCTATGTATTGAAGAGGTTTTCAGGAATAAAGATTACATTGTCTAAATAATTTTCTTTATCTCCACTTAATTCAGCTCAAAGTGAAAGTGGGAGATGGAGTAAGCATTCCTTGCTATCATCTCTCATGACAGTGAATGTATATGTTTGAGTTAAGTGAGCAATGAATTCCAAAGTGTTCCAATAACTCCCACTAAAGACATTCTCTATAAAAAAAAAAAGTCTTCTTTGTTGGCTTCTCCAGTCTTTTCAATATCCTTGGGCAACTACTATGATAAGGTTTTCCAAAACAGGCTTCCAGAGTAATGCTTTTGCAGGTTCTGTATATACAGTGTATTTTCTTACTTTATGGTGTGGGGGTAATCAGCACCTATGGTTTTGTGCTCATTCTTTGTGATCTTAACTGAAACAGTAACAGAGAAATCCCATTTTAACATCCTATTTGTTCTAGCTTCCTTTCCAATAGCTGTGATAAAATACCAGACACAACTTAAGGGAGAAAAGGATTTATTCCATTTACCGTTCTAGGTTATGGTCCAGCATAGCTGGGCACCATGTTCCCTATGAATGGAACCTGAAGTAGCTAGTCGCATCACTTCCACAATCAAAAGCAGAGAGAAATAAATCCATGCATACTGCCTTCTTGAATTCTACTCAATTTCTCTCCTGTTATACAGTGCAGAACTCCCTGCCTAGGAAAATGTGTCATCCACAGTAGGGTGGGTCTTCCCATATCAATTAATATGTTTAAGAAAATCCAATACAGGAGTGTCCACAGCCCAGGTGAATTCAAGGTTGTGTCAACTTGCCAATTAAAGCTAACTATCAATTTACTACAAATAAATACTTTTCTATGCAGGATAAATGATTCTTACAGGAAATAGAAAGTTTAAAAAGACCTGGCTGTCCCATACTTTTCAAATATTGAGTTATTCCTGTTTTTATGATGATATAAGTTAAAGTGGGACAACTTGAATACTAAATCTTTAGTCTTCTTCAGTTTTAGACCTGAAATTTTTCTTCCATATTTGAAAATAAGCTTATCCACTACCACTTTCATTCCAAATCTTGGAGCTTCTGAGCCCTCAATTAAGTCTAGCCAACTTAATTATCTTAGCTAAGTGTTTCTTTCTCATTCAGCTTATAGTTCATTTATCCTTCCTGGAATATGAGTCATTATGATACAGCTATATAAACAATATACTTGTTTGTCTGGAACTCATTTTAATGTTTTTAAAAGATTGAATTATAACAGTTTATCTGACTGTCACATAAACAGAAAGAAAGAGTTTTAATTCAAGCCCAATAAAACAATCTTTTTGGTCTACCTCTGTTTTGACTGCTCTGCATTTACTCTGCATTAACAGTCTCAGTACATCACATTCCTTCTTGGATGCCTCTGGCTCTCTCAGGACACTTAGAAACTTCCTCTTCCCTTGATTTCTGTGGCAGGTTTAATTCCTTCTTATTGACCATTCCCCAGATACAGTTTTGTAAACATTTATCCTGAAGGGTATCCTTATTTTTTCTTTCTTTCCCTTAGAAGTGTATCCTAAGCCTTAGGATAATGACCATTGTAATCAGCTCATTGCCTTTGTGCCAATTTTACTTTCTTCTTTATTTCCTTACATCTACATTTATAATTGCCGTTGTTGTCGACTTTTTATCATTAAAGTATAAGATATTGCCTGGTAGACTTTTTTGCCATTTACAGATTAAGCTATTGAATATAGAGTTATAGATACTTACTCAATATCAAACCTATAATTGGTGTTCCAAAATAATTGCAAAAATGAAAGAAAATTTTCTGGTTTTATTAGACCCGATACATAATATTCATGTCTGGATAGTCCCTGAGATGTGGTTGAAACAAATGACACCATCATTTGTTGCCAACTTGTCTTTCTGAGTTTTTTTTTTTTGTTTTAGTTTTTGTTTTTTGTTTGTTTTGTTTTGTTTTGCTTTTCTCCAACAAGGAGCCCTTCGATTCTTTTAAAGACTAAAGACTGCATCTACATCACTAAGTGGTCACCTCATTTTATCTATTCTAGCTGTGTAATATTTTCTGCATGTTATTGTTATTTCATTTCCACCCTTCTAGTCTTGATTACCTTTGGATTGCATACTTGAACTAATTTTCTGATACTTGTCTTGCTGCAGAGAATGTGTGCATCTGGAAGCTACACAGATCTAGCTTCAATTCTTGAGGGATCCACTTGATAAACAGCTTTATCAAGGCTTCTAGAAGTAGGGCATTTTTGTCCTCTGATTCAATCATAGGTTATTACGTACAGCTTTACCAATGCTGTTTATTGAATAAGTAAATAAATGAATGCCCTGACATCTATCTCATAAAGAAACAAGTGAAATGTGATAAAATCATGTCAAGTAGCCCCAAACATATATATGGAGGTACCCATGTAGAAGATAGCAGGGACCCTTAAGTGAAAGCATCAAATGAGCAGGATGCAACAGTGTGTACCCTTGGGGATGACCACATTTTGACCTCCCACTTATTCCAGCTGCAAGTGACACAGGGACAGAACCTCAAGTACTAACTAATGCTATCATGATACCTAAGCATGGTCATGTGTTTAAAGAAGCCAAGTTGGTGGGTAGTACAGTGCTAAGGATATCACTCTGTATAAATAAAATGCTGATTGGCCAGTAGCCAGGCAGGAAGTATAGGGGAGACAAGCAGAGAAGAGAATTCTGGGAACAGGAAGGCTGAGTCAGGAGACACCACCAGCTGCCACCATGACAAGCAACATGTAAAGATACCGGTAAGCCACAAGCCATGTGGCAACTTAAAGATTAATAGAAATGGGTTAATTTAAGATAGAAGAACTAGATAGCAAGAAGCCTGCCACGGCCATACAGTTTGTAAGCAGTATAAGTCTCTGTGTGTTTACTTGGTTGGGTCTGAGTGACTGTGGGACTGGTGGGTGAGGGAGATTTGTCCTGACTGTGAGCCAGGCAGGACTGGAGAAAACTTCAGCTACAGTACAGAGGTAGCTGTACTGTACAGTACAGCAAAGCCCTAAGGTAAATCCAAAATACATGGCCTTAGCTTAGGAGAGACTGGATGTCAAGGGCAGAGGTGTCAAGAGCAACAGGGAGACTGAGTAGTACTCAAAAAGATGATGAGAACATTGACAGTGGAGACTGGAGGAATGACAACCAGTGTCCTAATGTGAAGGGAGATTTGCCAATGGTGTATACTGCATCAACACCAAAGATAGAAAATTAAAGCCGTTGAATGGTAGATTTGGAAAAAAGTTTCTAGGCAGAATGTTGAAAGTGTCAATTGGCTTCTTTTAACTGCTGATAATAAAGTGATGAAAAAGAGAGCTCTGAAGAAGCAATTTGGATTTCAAGCAGAATGCAGAGAGGAATTTTTCCAATCTAAAAGTTTCAAAGTTGGAAAATAAAACAGTTTCTCAGTCCAAGTCCCTCCAGATGGCAAACACTGCCAAAGTAAGAAATGGTCCTGAGAAAAGATCAAACCCAGGGTGATGCCAGTTTGGTATGGTTTCAGATCAAGGTCAAGTCAAGGATGTGTCTGTGAGATGCTTTGTTAATACCTTGTAAAGATAAAAGCCTATACCTCCCAGACTCTCTCATCTAGAAATTTTAAAGCTTTCTGAAGTTCTTTATAGACCCTTTCAGGTAGAAAACAGATCTTGCAAAAATTTAAAGGCAATATAAACTCTATATAGCTCTCTAGACTTCTCTCAAGGTTGAAGGTCACATAACAGGACTCCAAGAAAGACACAGGGATCACCCAATGACGGAGAAATGGATGAGATCTTCATGAACAGCCTGGACATAAGTGGGGGAAATGAAGGGCGAGGGGAAAGAGAGCTTGGGGGAGCGGGAGACCCCAGATGGATCAACAACAGAGAGGGAGAACAAGGAATAGGAGACCATGATAAATGAAGACCACATGAGAATAGGAAGAAGCAAAGTGCTAGAGAGGCCCACAGAAATCCACAAAGATACCCCCACAATAGACTGATGGCAATGGTTGAGAGACAGCCCGAACTGACCCACTCTGATGATGGGATGACCAAACACCCTAATTGTCATGCTAGAAACCCCATCCAATGACTGAGGGATCTGGAAGCAGAGATCCACGGCTAGGCCCCGAGTGGAGCTCTGGGAGTCCAATTAGCGAGAAAGAGGAGGGTCTATATGAGTGAGAATTGTTGAGACCAAGGTTGGATAAAGCACAGGGACAAATAGCTAAATGAATGGAAACACATGAACTATGAACCAATGGCTGAGGGGCCCCCAACTGGATCAGGCCCTCTGAATGGGTGAGACAGTTGATTGACTTGATTTGTTTGGGAGGCATCCAGGCAGTGGGACCGGGTCCTGTGCTCATTGCATGAGTTGGCTGTTTGAAATCTGGGGCTTATGCAGGGTCGCTTGGCTCGGCCTGGGAGGAGGGGACTGGCCCTGCCTGGACTGAGTCCACCAGGTTGATCTCAGTCCTCGGGGGAGGCTTTGCCCTGGAGGAGGTGGGGATAGGGGGTGGGGTGAGGGGAAAGGGAAGGGCGTGGGAGGGGGGAGAACAAAGGAATCCGTGGCTGATATGTAGAACTGAATGGTATTGTAAAATAAAATAAAATAAAATAATTTTAAACATCTATTGCTTAACTTCTTTAAGTAAGTGTGACTTTTGCCTAGGGATGTTAGCCCCCACATGTGAGTGAGTCTAATCAACATTGATGATAACTCCAATGAGAGTCAGAGGAATCTCCTGTCTCCAAAAGCATTTTCAGAGGAAGAGCCATCAACTGTGAGGAAAGAGTACTTAGTTCAAAATGAATCAAGATTTCTGACTCCTAACATTGGTCATTTTCTTCATCACAAATAATGGGCTGTTTCTTAAGGAAAAGAAAGCATGGCTGAATGGTCTAGAATCTAGAAAACTACTCCAATGACAAGAGTCATTCCCAGGAGGCAAACATGGTTCCCAATTAATGTACACTTTCTGATCCTGCAACAGGGAGAATTTTTATAAACAAGTGATGGCTAGATACTGTATACTTCCCCCTGGCTAATAGGAATCTACATTATGGTCATTGTACCTTCACCCCCCATCTTATAATGTTTGGTGGACTTAAGTATCATATAACTAGTTTATAGACCTCTGTAACTCAAGATGGCTTTTCAACTGAGTCTAAATCACATAAAAATTAAACTAGATCTTCATCTGAATTTGGTTTTATTATGAGATGAGTTCTGAGTTGTGGATCAGAAAATTCTTTTCATGTGGCAAGAAAATGAAATTTTCCATCTCAAAAGTAAAAAGAGTATGTTGGCAATGGTGATTGAGATAAAGTCTTCCATCTTGCACTCTTTTTTTGGAATATGAACTTATCATCCTTATTCCCATCAATATATAGGATAGGTATTTCCACTTCTTAGAACTGATATGGTTTAGCGACTTACTTTGAACAGAATGAAGGCAACTATTAAGTTGTATGATTTATAAATCTGGTCCTTGAAAAGATCCATAACTTCTAACTTTGTGACTTAAAACAGTCCTTATCCCTTTGCTGCCATGGCTTGAAAGCTCCAGCTGAGCTCCCAGTTAGTGTCAGTGCTGACTGCCAAAACAATGTGGGCTCATTTTGGAAACACCAGTATTTTACACATGAAGTTAAAGGCTTGTAAATCAGAAATCCCTACAAAATCTTGAGATATTTTAAATTGCTATTGTTTCAGACTATCTAGAAGTGTAGTTAGAAAATTAATAGTTTACAGAATACATGGATGTGTTTAAAGACAAGATGAAATAATCCCAAAGATTACTAACCAGAATCCAGTGGAATGGTTAGAGCAATAAGTTATCGTCTTTTCAACTTTCCATAGTTGAACTTACTGGTTGATTGGAAATCTTGCATAATATTTATATGCCTGGTGGTAACTAGATCTTTTGGGATTTGGAATTCACAACAACTAAAGTAATATCCTGTCTAGTAAATATTTGATAAATGCAAACAAATCTTAATGTATATACTTAGGAATTTTTGTCTCAAGTTACTTTTTTTTGTTTTTGCTTTGTTTTATTTTTGTTTTTGTTCTGTTTTGTTTTGTTGGGTTTTGTATATTTTGGGGGCTTTCATTGTGTTATTTTTCGTTGTGGACTTGAGCTGTTCTCCTGCCTCAGTATCCCAAGTAGCTGAGGCTACACACACTCCTGCATAATGTTCTTTCTATATAAAATTCAGAAATAGAAATTATTATATTTAATATGCCCCTAAAGATTATTCCAATTTAATTTGGTAGGAATTTCCCACTATTGTCCAATCTCCTCATATTCCAAAAATATTCTTTTATTTTAGCTTTCATTTTCCTTGCTTCCATAATTCATTCTACCATTATGTACAATACTTTCTAGATTAAAAGGGACTATAGTCTACATTTCATTACTTTTAATTGGATTTTAGTTATGAACATATCTCTCTACAAAATTGTAAACTCCTTAAGGACAATGAATGACAATTTTATTTTATCCTCCATACTAAAAGAATTTTTAATATAGCATATTACTCTTTCATTCGTCTGTTTCTCTCTAATCTGAGTCCAAGAGAAACCAAAATCTAATGAATAAAATTCAACTTTTGTGGGAGCCCACAGTGACTCAGTTTCCCACAGGAACTCGGTTTGAATCCGAAGTCCATTCTGACCCCAAAGAGTTCCAAGCTTGCTTGCTCTAGTCTCTTCAGAAGCTGTAAGAAAGCTCTGATCCGGCTTCTGGGAAAAGTACAGGGGCTGTGAGAAAGTCCTGATTAGCTTATGGAAAAGAACTAGTTATCTAGCTAATGTACAATTCTAGGCAGGCTGCTGATATCAGCAGGTAGCACATGTTAGAGATAACGAAACTGCCTGTTCCTTGAATCAAGGACAGGCTAGACCACCTGTGCTGTGCTTTGTTCTACTTTAGTCTTTCTGTTTGTATAGAAAGCTGGTTGTGAAATAAACTGAGGGCTTGCTTAGTATTAACCAGAAGCCCTCTCAGCACTGATTTTTCTATCTCTGTCTATTCTTCTGTCTCTGCTTTTTCCTCAGCCTCATGTCCTACTCAGCTACCCTAGTCGACTCTTTGGCTGACTCCAACAAACTTTCACACAATGAATGAAAACCTCCAAAACCCTGTCTTCTCTCTATCCTTATCTTTGGTTTCTCACCTACTCTCACTAGGGATTTGCCATAATGGTCACTCAAAAACAAAAATGTACAATAGGAAGCTAGTTTAAAAGATTTTGAGCAACTGTAAGTGACAAATTGCTACTATTAATAGATGGAAGCTGTGACAAAGGCATCTAGTAGTGGCAACGTAACAAATCCCTGTTAAATGAAATATAAGCAAAATGCCTGGGCAGGAGCGATGCTTAAGGGCATAGCTGCCCTTCCAGAGGCCTGGATTTTGGTTCCTAGCAGTCATATGGCATCTCACAATTGCTCATGACTCCAGAGGACCTGACATTCTTCTCTGGCCTCAGTCAGCATTTGCACACACACACACACACACACACACACACACACGCACGCATGCACGCACGCACACACAAAACTTTGAAACGCCATATGCAGTTTCTAAAAGTGTGTAAAAGTGAGGGTTTGTAGTATTATAAATTTTTCTCTGCTCTGTGACTCATGAGTAGATCTAATGGAGCCTGGAAATCTTCTGTAGACTATAAGATAAAATCTACAAGAAGATGGTAGACAAATATGCTATAAGGAACATATGTTGCTAGTGAGTGCAGGGATGCTACCCAAGCTCTGTAGAGTGTATGTCATTCTGGAACAGTAAAGGCACAGCTGTTCGGGTATCTTTATCAGTCAAAGACAAAACTAGTCTTTTCTAATAACTGTGTCTAAATTGTGAGAACATTGTGACTACACAAGTTCTACAAATACTTGGGTATTTGTATGGCAACAAGAGCCATATTTCAGTGAAAGTCTTTGGTTTTGGATATCTGAATTTACCTAGCCTATACCTATAGAGAAAAACAATCACTTTCCTAAGTGATAAGATTTGGATTCCCTTTCAGACTTTATTTTACTTTCCATTTTGTCTGGTTGAACATGCCTTTGTATGACTGTCTGACAGTAGCATTACTTCTCTAATACCTATTTCAAGCTAAGAACCACTGAGATGTGACCTGCAATCTTAGAGGAAAAGAGAAAGAGTAAGTTGCATTTCTTTCTGTGAAAGAATAGTGAGGGACTGATGACAAGTCCTTCCATCCATTCTTTCACATCCCCTCTCCCTCCATCTACCTTATTTTCCAAGTCCATGAATAGTACAGAGATGGTACATGGATATATCTTGAAAATTCAATGGTTCTCATGTTGGTAATATTTCCAAAATTATCTTAATTGGCGCTTTTAGCTTATTTCTACATGTAATACAGCCATGGCTGGGTTCCTTCATGTCAAGGATGTATACGAAAGGCCCTGTAAGAAACACACAAATGTAGGGAATTCCTGTCCTGAAAATACTCAGATTAGTGGGTGGGCATGGGATTCACCTCTAAGTCACTTCCAATTTGAGGGAAAAGAAAAGATGTAGAGAGAAGGTAGCATAAGCAACAGACATATTTGCTGTTTAGCTAGTTGAATGGTTGGAAATCATTAAGTAACTTTACAATTTAAGATAATACATTGGCATATCTTTTCCATAAATTTTTCTGTTCCTACTAGGGGTGTTCACTATTGTGCTGACCAGTTCTTCATGATGTTCTTCTCCGTTAAACATCCTCTACTTCCTTTGAGAGTTGATTAAAGACTTGTCTTTCTCAATAAAAGATATTCAAAGTCACTAACTACTGAAATGTCAGAGTAGCTAGTGGCCATCCTGGATGTAGGCAGAGATTAATGTTAGAATTGACAAGCAGGCTGTTGGTGATGAGCACAGGGCTACTTTTTAAAATAATACTTTATTAGTTCTTTGACATTTCATACAATGCTTTGATCAGATCAAAACCCTCTCCTAACTCCTCCCAGATCTACCCCTACCTTCCTGCCTACCTGCGATTACTGGGGGCCAATAATCTGTGGCTTGATAGGTTATGGGATCTAAATACAACTATTATTATTGTGCTAAATGGACATAATATTAAAGAGATTCCCAGTGCCTTACTGCTATAAGCAAAGATTAGTGCATCTTTCAGCTATCATTAGAGAAACTTTTTGCAGTAGATGGTTATTAATGTAGAGACCCACAACTGGGAGATATAGCTGGATGAGATTACATTGGAACCCTAATCTGGAAATTTTTGTAATTCTGACTTTATTTCTGTCTTAATTAGTTATATTGCTGCTATGAAACACCATGACCAAAAAGCCATTTGGAGAGGAAAGGATTGCCCTTTCATATTGCTGTTACTCATCAAAGGAAGTCAAGGACAGGAACTCAAACAGGAACCTGGAGGCAGGAGCTGATGCAGACACCATGGAGGGGTACTGCTTACTGGGTTGATCCCCATAGCTTGCTCAGCAGCTTTCTTACAGAACCTGGGACCACCTGCCCAGGAATGATACTACCTGAAATGGATTCAGTCCTCCCCCATCAATCACTAATTAAGACAATGTCTTACACCTGGATCTTATGAAGGCATTTTCTCAATTGAGATTCCCTTCTTTCAGATAATTTTAGTTTGTGTCAAGTTGACATAAGACTAACCAGCACGATTTCAAAACAAACAAAAAATTAGTTTTAAAATTAAAAGAAATATCCACATGTGATAATATTAGTTGAGGGTGTGGGAATTTAGCCATCACTGTGGGAGCCCTGGAATCAAGGAATAGGAGGTAGGTAGCATCACACCCCACCTTTCCTTGCTGCTGCTGCTGCTCGCTCCTGCTTCATCCCACCACTTCAAAATGGCTCTACGTTTTACTTCTGTCTCCATGTGGCTAAAAAGGGGGACAGGTTGGCATTTCTACATCGTAAATTCTCTGCATTCGTGATACCAAACCAAGACAAACCTGAAATTTTCTGGTTCTGGCTCTGAATCTTATGGGAGCAGACTACTGTAATATAGCTTGGCCTGGGTCATCTGCCCATGTCTAATAGAATTAACTGCCAGAGAAATTGAATCTTGCCATGCCAACGAAGTGGGTTTTCCAGGAAGAGGAGAACACTTGTGGCTAGATGCACACATCAAATGTGCTGCTATAGACATGTAACAGGTCTATTGCATACTCACCTGTCAAAGTATTCACATGGCCATCACTGTTCATGGCAGCTATGCTAATTATAGCTAAAAGTTGTGAATGAGCCAGATTTCAAGTGCTATATCATTACTATGAAGATTTTACTATAATGCATGGAAAAGACCCTACAGTAAAAATAAGCTTTTATGTTTGCCTTCATGAGTGACTTGTTAGTAATGTAATTTTTAATCTTTCAGTACTTCATGACTTTCGAGTCATAAAAGGGCAAAGGGATAGGTGACTGATAGTCCAATTATAGCTGTCTATACACTGAATTGGCTCAGAACCCAGGAACTGCTCAGTGCATGAGGCTAGATGCCTCATTAGTCCCAATGTAGTTGGAAGTTCCTCCAGTCCTGCCTGGGCCCTTTAGTTGAGACAAATTTCTCCTGCCCAGTCCTGTAGCCACTCAGACCCAAATAAGCATACAGAGGCTTATAACTGCTCGGCCATTACCTCAGGCTTATTACTGACTAGCTCTTACACTTAAATTAACCCACAATTTTTATCTATGTTTAGCCACGTGGCTTGGTACCTTTTCTCAGTTCTGCCTTGTCATCTTGCCTCCTCTGTGTCTGGCTGGCTACTTCTGACTCAGCCTTCCTCTTCCCAGAATTCTCCTTGTCTGTTTATCCCACCTATACTTCCTGCCTGACTATTGGCCAATCAGCATTTTATTTATCAACCAATCCGAGCAACACATATACACAACATACAGAATAACATCCCACAGCAGTCCCAATCTTGTGCTAAAGTCCTGGAGGATTCCCAGGGAGCCACAGCCCATGTTGGAAGACTGGAAAAACAGAGTTATGATGTCAGCAGAAGACAGCCATAGCAGAAGGGTGAACAAAGTAGATGAAGGCAAGCAGGCAGAAAACCAGCAGCCCTTCCCTGGGACCTCCTTGTGTCTGGGCTGCTGCCTGAAGGTGCTGCTCTTTCTAGGGGTGAGAAGATCTTCCTCTTTGTTCATCCTTTCAGGAAACATGCTTATAGACAAGTCCAGAAGTATGACTCTTAAAGACTCCAGATCTAGTGACATTGATAACTACCACACAAATAACTCCAGAAAGTCTTATAGAAAAAAAAAGTCAAGTTGACTTCTATAACTAATGAAATCTGCTCAGTTAGAGGCTGGCACAGAAAAATTCTCAACATCCTAACACGGAGACCCTCTAATACAGCTCTTCATGTATTAAAAAATTATTTTTGTTGCTACTTTACAACTGTAATTTTGCTACTGTTATGAATTGTAACGTAAATATCCGTGTTTTCTGATAATCTTAGGCAACCCCTTTGAAAGGGTTGTTTGAGCCCCAAAAGGGTCACAGCCCACAGGTTGACAACTGCTGCTATAGTTTATGACCCTGTATGGCAAATAGCAGGAGTTCAAAAATGTGTTAAACAAGCATGTGCCTTCTACCTCAAGCACAGCATGGAGCAGCCAGTTTGGGGATGAAGAAGCTGAAAGGCTTTAAGAAGAGATGGTTCTGAAAGGCAAGTGGGAATGCAATGAATTCAGGTAATTACATTTAACAGCAGCTTTTCTATATTCGGATTAACAAAGACCCAAACCAGACTTTGCCTGCTTCATCATCTTATCTCTGCTGATCCTGATAGATTTTTTTTTTCTTCCAAGCACTTTAGTGTCTGCAGCATCATGGCTTTTAGAAAAGCTACAGCCTGTCTTACTTCTTATCATGCTGGGCCTCACCCCACAGGGTGTTTTATATTACTCAGGCCAGTGGCAGAAGTAGAGACTAGATAATCTGAAGAATTGATTACCCCCGAGAGAATGATTAGAGAGCATTTGCTAGTTCATTAGATTAAAGGCTATTGTTTTCATTTATGTGACTTTTTGGCACTTGCTCCTGCATTTGCAAAATTCATGTCTAATTTACCATGGTCTACTTTCAAATAATATGCCACTCCACATATGGCGTACAGCCCTTACAATAATACATTCTCATATCTCAACCCCCATCCTTTGTTATGGGGCTGTAAAACATTTTAGTTCTACATGTGATAAAGACGACCTTTCATTATCATTCTTTTTCTTCATCTTCAAAACCAATTAACTTGTAGAGAAAGTTGAAAGTCAGGTTTCAAAAACCTGGTTATTTGGCATATATATGATATACTCAGTACTTTTTCTTTTTCTGTTTAGATCCAAATACCCATGAGGTATCATGTTCCCCTCAATGTGAAAATCTTGCAGGTAGCTGGCAACAAATTTTCTCAGCTTTTGTTTGTCTGAAAATGTCCATATGATACCTTCATGTTGTAAGATACTTTTGCTGGATCTAGAATGTCATTAATTTGGTAGTTCATATTTGTAGCCTGTCAACTTTAAAGTGATTATTTTCATTTGCCTCACCTATTTTGCTATATTTTATAATAAACTTTTTCTCTCTCCTTCTGCATATGTACCCTGACTGCTTCCATTGCACCAGAAATGCACATTTTATTTATCATAGTTTCCAGGAATTTATTTGTGATGTACCTGGATTTGATGGTGATGATAATGTCTTTTGTTTATGTGTTATGTGATACTATTTATGCTATTTATGTGGATATGAAAACAAACATCTACTTACCCCAGATAGTGAACCCATAACAGACCAAATTAAGGATCCCATCAAAGTTCAACTTGGTGGACCAATGAGTTTCATTGGGGTTAGTTATAGGAATATGGGTGAAAAGTTACAGGAACAGAAATGACTCAGACACCTGCATCACCAAAGCTCACAAAAGCTGAATGTGGAACATACTGGACAACCAGGCAGCTCAGCAGGTTGCAAAGCATCCTGTCCAAGGAGCTTGGGTGGTCTGAGAGTTCCTCTCAGTAGTCCTTGCTTCTTATACATTCTTGGAGCCTAGTGAATCTGGTCAACTTCAGTGACTTCAGGAAGCCTTTGAGTTAACTTCCTGAGTTTAATGCTACTTGTTCTTTGCAGCATGGAATATTCCTACTCCTTTGAATAGCCTGTGTCATAGCAAGCATCCCTTCAAGATAATAGTTTATCCAGTGTGTATGTGGTGGTGGTGGTGGGGGTGGGGCACACATTGCTACATGACAGCACATGGTGCTTGTGTTTGTGTCTGTATCCTGTTTCAGACCAGTGGAGCAAATTGGATACATAAAGATTTAGTGCCCTCATCAAAGTTAGAAGATTAAGGATTATTGCTGTTTTACATAAAACATATTTTTTTTCTCTCCTCTGGAACTTGGTCCCATGTATTGGCTACTTAATTCTGTCTCACTGGTTACAAAACCAACTGGGACTTATTGCTTGATTCCTTTCTGCTGTGACTTACACTACACAGTTTCTACTAACATGCCTTCAGGTTTGCAGATCTTTGCTTCTGCAGTGTCTAACCAGTTGTTAATCCCATCAACTATCATTTTCACTTCAGAAATTAATTTCTTTATAATTTGTAATTTCTACCTGGAACTTTCTCATGTGCTTTCTTCCACTTTATCTTTTATTTTTTTTCTCTGTCTCTGACTGTTGAACATAGTGACCCTACAATTTAAAGCCTTTTCTCATGTTGGTCATTTTGAGTCTGTTTCTATTAACTGATTTTGTGTGTGTGTGTGTGTGTGTGTGTGTGTGTGTGTGTGTGTGTGTGT
>CABHPQ010159162.1:22516-49197 GCA_902168405.1 Peromyscus aztecus
TGTGTGTGTGTGTGTGTGTGTGTGTGTGTGTGTGTGTGTGTGTGTGTGTTTCATATATTATAGCTTCCTTTTTAGTTTCTTTTTTCCCATGATGTTATATTCTATGAATTTCATTTATTTGGGGTATTTTATTGTTTTGTTTTCTTACAGAATATTGACATCTTCATTCATTTGAGACAGAGTCTAATGTATCCCAGGCTGCACTGGAACATTCCATGTAGCTTAGGATAAATTTGAACTTCTGATTCTCCATCTTCTACCCCCAATGATGAGATTACAGATATGTACAACAAGACCTTATCCATAGGGATCTGAGAATCTAACCCAGGGCTTTATGCATGCCATGCAAGCACTCTACCAGCTGGGCTATACTCCCATCCCTTGACAAATGTTTTTCAGGATCAGATTATTTAAAATTTATGCCATTCTCTTTTAAGCTTGTTGCTTGAAGACCATTGTAGACTTTTCTATATAGGGTTCATTTTGTTCTGAATGAATGTCTCACTCAGATGATTAGAATGCACATCTCCCAGCCCAGTTGTGTTGGAGCTCTGGGTATCATTCAGCTTATTGCTACCTGAGTGTACTTTGTCTGGTTTGTCTTAACTCTATGTGTGTGTCCCTTAGGGTTCCATCACTGAGTCAAAGGTATTCTATGTAGATTTTTGAAGTGTTTTATGTTATTCTCCTGTGCTGTGTAGACTGACTCTAGCTGTCTTATCTTCACCTTTCTTGAACTCTGTTTTCTGTATTGTCAATGCAATATAACTGTCTTGTTCTGTTGGGATCATTTTCTTCTTGTAAGTCTGGACAAAGTGATTCTAAGCAGAAAACTTGGCCAGTTGAGATTCCCTTCTACTATTGAAAGAGCCATAATATTGGACTGCCTGGTGCCAAATCTCTAAAAAGCATTGTTTTATAGATTTTAGTTTTCTAGTTCTTTCCATAAGAGAGCAACTCTTGTAGGAGTTGTTCCTGATACTAAATAAGATTCACTTCCTCATAAGCATGGAAGCCAATACAATGCCCAGTTTTGTTATGTGGTTATCTGCAAGGAGTTTAGGAGTGGTAAACTCAGATTTATTTCTCCATGTTGGTATCAGGAAACTTATAGGAGGGAGGGGGCAGATACTACTTGTTGGTTGAATGGTGAGAAGGAAGAGGTTTGAGTTCTCTAGCAGATATGGATGGTCTGCATCAGTTTTTGTTTACTGCAACCAGTACTTGAGAAACTATTTAGAAAGATGAAAGGCTTGTTTTGTCTCACACTTTCAGGCATTATGATCCATGGATAATTGGCTAATAGTAGAATAACATGGTAGATGGACATGACAGACTAACATTTTTCAACCCACAGGTCAGGGAACAGAGCAGCAAGGAGGGTTTGGGACAGTTATGCCCTTCAAATGCATGCTGCAGTGTCCTGCTTCCCTCACCCAAACCGTGACTCTTAAGTCTCTACTCTTCCAAGTGGTAGCATTAAAGTATTTCATCAATATTTATAGGTCCCAGGGTCTTTTTCAGGGAAATTACTCTGTTCCATGAAGAGACTTCTGAGCTTGTGACATCAGAAGGTCACTGAACCTGACAACTTAGCTTCTACATGTGTCTGTTCTTAAGGAGCCATTTCTAAGCATTCTCAGATAGATTGTCGAGTCTTTTCCTGAAAGACAAGTTAAGCCCTTTTCATTTCAGGATTTATGTCTGGCTGTATCGAGACATACACCAACTTTGCTCCTCCTCCAGATCTCTGTATAATCTTTTGGGAAGTTTGCTTTCCTCCTGCAACAAACTAAATAAGTAAGACCTGTCTCTCCTGTGTAGGGACAGTCATTCATCATCTTGAGTTTCTAAAAGATACAACAATATTTATGTTGACTTGTCCTGGGGTATTATATGGCAAGAGCTGCTTGAAAGAGATTCTAAATCAAGCGTGGTAGTGTATGCCTTTAATCAGACAGCTGAGTTCAAGGCCAGTCTACTCTACATAGGGAGTTCCAGGCCAGTCAGGGCTCGACAGTGAGTCTCTCTCTGTCTCTCTCTGTCTCTCTGTCTCTGTCTCTGTCTCTGTCTCTCTCTCTAATTATGGTTTAATGAAAGACAAAAGGCAGAAGTGCACACGGCAACTGGAAAACCACTATAATGTGACTATAATAAATGTAATTAAATATGTAATATATAATAGTTCACATAGGATTGAAACAGTTGCAAAGTTTACCATTTTAACCAGGTTTTATTTACTTTTTCTTTTGTTTTTGAGATTATAATATAATTACATCATTTAGTCCTTCCCCTTTCTCCATCCAAACCTTCCTATATTGTCTCTTTGCCTTCTTTCAAATTCATGGCCTCTTTCTTCATTGATAGTTGTTATATTCATCACACACACACACACACACATACACACACACACACACACACACACACACATATATATATGTATATATATTTATCCTATTCAGGCTGTATATTGTTACTTGTTTATCAGTTTTCAGGACTGTATGTTTGGTATTAGATAACCATTTCTCCCATTCTGAGCTTTCCTTATTTATCTCTCACTCTTTTAGTATTTGTGGAGGGTTGAGGCCTCTTGATCACCCCATCCCAGTCCACTTTGGCATATCTATTGGTTGTTGTCCCTGTTCAGCTCATCTTTAGGCAGTCAAGTTGGTGAGACTTCTTGGGAGTAGGTTCTGACATTAGTAGGAGACACAGTCCCAAAGCAAACTCCCTGATCCTCTGGCTCTTGCAGTCTTTCTGCCCCCTTTTCTGAATTGTTCCCTGAGGCTTCGGTGGGACAGTGTTTTATGGATGTATTCATTTGGAACGAGATCCACAACTCTGCGTTTTGATTGGCTGTGGTTTTCTGTTGTCTCTGTCTGTTGTAAAGAGATGTTTCCTTGATGAGAGGTGAGGACTAAACTTATCTATGGGTATAAGGATGATATTTAGAGTATATTTAGGGATTATGATGATTTGCTAAAGTTGTCATTGTAGATTCTCCTCACCAAGACATCACTATCCCTGGGTAGTTGGCTAGGTGTTTAGTACCAGGCACAATTCACTCCTTGTTGAATGGGTGTTAAGTCTCATTAGAGAGCTGTTCATTACTGCCAAAGTATGGATTATGGTGCCATGCTGGTCATACTTCATAGGCATCATAGATGTGTAAGACTCTTGGTTGTTTTCCTCCTTTGGAAGCCTGCATGGCACCTTCCGGTACCAAGAAAGCTAATCTTGAGGGAAGGGTCATTCAGGTCAGTTCTAGCTCAGGGGCCTCTGGGTCCTGTGTTTGGACTGAATGGTGTCTTCAGCAATAGGGACTTACCTTCCACCTTTGGGGGGCAACCAGGGATGACAGTAATAGCTTGTAATATTTTGAACAACCCTCAAAAGAGAACTTCTCACGTCTGGTGTTGGGGTTTTGTTAAGAGGTCTTTGGCTATGGGAGGGAACATTGTCAGTTCAGATGAGAAAATTTCACTCAAACGTGTGTGTGTGTGTGTGTGTGTGTGTGTGTGTGTGTGTGTGTGTGTATGTATGTATGTATGTGTGTGTGTGCTATAGGTTGTTTTTAGGTGAATGATTTTTTTAAGTAGCCCCCACTCTTCTGCTCGAAACTTGCATTTGCCACATCCCAACGCAAAACAGATTTATTTGATATAGCCCCTGTCTAGTTGGTATTTTTTTTCTCATTTCCAGGAGCTTGCCATATCAATCTATGCCCAGTAGTAGCAGAAGCAGTTTATACAGTGCTGCACGTTGTGACTAACTTATGTAATTTATGTTTAATTTTAAAATTCAATAAGTAGTTGCCAGATGAGACACTCTATAAATCACCCAAATAAATAATGAATGTCTCTTCCAATGCAGGCTCCAGGCATTGAGAATTTCAGCTCAAATAATAGTGGAAAAGAAGAGGAAGAAGGAGAAAAACAAAGAAACACACACTTCAGCAAAAATAAGTATATATCTGTTTTCAGAGCCCTGATTTGCATAGCAGTGTATTGTAGCATGAATCTTAGATGGTCTTATTAATAAAATCAAACCCAGAGCCAGTTATTGGAGTGAATGCTGGAAGGTCAGAGATGCAGAACAAGCCACAGCTATCTCACCTCGCTGGATCCTCAGCTGGTCTTGTTTCCTCAGACTGGAGACCTCTGAGTCCTCATCTCCAAATGACTCTCAGCTGAACTGCTGCTAGAAGCCTGAATGCTTAACCAGCCCAATGCTTCTCCAGGGCAAATGCCTCTCCAGGGCAAATGCCTCTCCAGGGCAAATGCCTCTAGTTTCTGGTCCTCACGCCTTATATACCTTTCTCCTTTCTACCACCATTCCCTGGGATTAAAGGCATGTGTCACCACGCCTGGCCATTTCCAATGTGGCCTTGAACTCACAGAGATCCAGAGGGATTTCTGTCTCTGGAATGCTAGGATTAAGGGCGTGTGCTACCACTGCCTATCCTCATGTTTAATATTGTGGCTGTCCTGTTCTCTGACCCCAGATAAGTTTATTAAGGTACACAATATTTTGGGGAACACAATATCACCACAGTGTATGGTGGTACTTACAAATCTGCAGAGCCTTTTGTTTTGGCATGAACCAGCAGGAGATGATCCTTCACTTTTTATTCTGCAAAAGAATGATCTCCCTAGTATTCTGCACTTCTCAGCCTTAAAGGCAATTTCAAAATAATTTCCGTGAACATCATATATAATTATGCACGTCAAATGTGAATTGAGAGATTTCTACAGAATAATCTTTGAAAAGCAGCAATGGAAAACAGTGTGGAAAATGGCGGGAAAGGGCAGAAAGCGATATAAAGTAGAAAACTACCTTGCTCAGTGTGAAGCCACTGAGATTTGACCAACCAAATTGCAAATTGGTGGACTTTTTTTTTTCTTTTAACCAGTTGTTCGAGAGAGGATTTATAAATGTTGAAGAAATCTTTTTAGCCTCCCAAATAAATAACAGAGGGGAGAAGGGAAATCTAGTACTAAGTGTAGAAAAGCCAGGCGGTGGTAGCGCACTCCTTTAATCCCAGCACTCGGGAGGCAGAGCCAAGCAGATCTCTGTGAGTTCGAGGCCAGCCTGGGCTACAGAGTGAGTTCCAGGAAAGGTGCAAAGCTACACAGAGAAACCCTGTCTCGAAAAACAAACAAACAAGCAAACAAAAAACAAAAACAAAGAAAGAAAAAGAAAAGGGACGACAATATAAAACAAAAACTCTACAGAGACATACAGTAGGCAGTATCAAATGACCAAAGAGAAAATAAAATAAAGTAACAACTAATAAAGCTAATAAGACTAAGACTACAGAAAGTTCTACTTATAGTGGCCATGAAGGTTTTTGAGTCATTCAGTGAGTTTTTTACTTTAAGGATATTTAGTTTCTTGGCTTTTGTGATGGTATGTGTCTATTAAAAGGAACAGAAATGAGTACTTACATGTGTTGGGTCTCAGTTCTTCACATTTAAATTTAGAACTTGCTTATAGTGTAAAGTTTCTTGAGAAACCACTTTGCTTAATTAAACCAAGACTCTGCAAGGCTAATCCAATCACCTAACTTCCCCTGAGAGTTTTGTCATGTTGCCTTCCTTTGTGTTGAACTCACCACTGGGTGCTATGACTGGCTAGCTCCTTTTCAAACTCACAGCATCCATATAGTTTGAAACTACTTTCAAACCGCCTTGTCTTTTATGATCATCAAATATAGCATGTCTCATCATAGTTCATTATGTAATTTGATTTACTAGCTCCTTAAGGGTAGATAGCTCTCTTTTCATATGACTCCCCTCCTGGCCTCAAAAGGACAGTGGTGCTTTGGCTTCTAACTCCCTCATGTTCACACTTCAGCAGAAATTCTTCCTTGAAGAAATAACTTCCACTTCCTGTCCATGCTACTTTAACATCTTCTGTGATACAGCATTTGTTTCCTGGACTTAGGTTTATAGTAGGCAGTGAGGACTCTGAAAAAAATTCTAAAGCAGATTCAAATACCTTCAAAGAACAAGCATAAGAATCTATGGCAGAAAGAATGTGGAAAGTATACTGGCCTGGAAGCTTCCATTCTCGTACTAACTCCAATAAGTAAATGTGGGTTTTGTGAATGAGAACTCTTGCAGGGAAGCAGTGTCTGCAGAGACCGGTGACTGATTAGAACAGAAAGACTGTGGAAAGATTGGAAGGTTGCATGTCCAGAGGCTAATTACCTTATTCTGGGATAATTGTAACCCCCTCCCCACAACAGTTATCCCTTACCCATCTCTGTATTAGAACCAACATCTTGTGACTAATAAAAACCTTTTGGATTCTATGAACCAAGGAGACCACTAGCTTCCACCAACCCAGTAGCTAAGAATGCTGTCAGAAAGCATTGTAGGCCTCTAGACAAGCTTTCCGAATCTTGCTGTAACCACATCTCTGGCGTTCCCACCAGTGTATCTTAGACTTGCTTTTATTTATGGCTTTCTTTGTTCTGTAAAACCATAAAAACTTTATTAAACTGCTTGTATGTTGGAACACAGAATTTGGTGTTAACTAAATCTGTGTTCCTGGACCATGGCCTGTAACACGAATTGCTAAACAGTCTTATTAATAAAAAACAAACAAACAAACAACAGAAAAAACAGAGCCAGATATTGGGGTGAAAGCTGAAAGAACAGAGAAACAGAACAAGCCACAGCCAGCCTCACTTTACCAACTCCTCAGCCTCCAGAGCAAGACTTCCTATTTACTCATGCCTTATATACCTTTCTGTGCCCTGCTATTTTACTTCCTTCCTAGTGCTGGGATTAAAGGCATGTGTGTTTCCCAAATACTTGGTAGCAAAGGCATTAGATCTCAAGTGGTGAGATTAAACGTGTGTGCTCTGTTTCCAGTGTGGACTTGAACTCACAGGATCCAGACAGATCTCTGTCTCCTGAGTGATAGGATTAAGGGTGTGTGCCATCACTGTCTTGCATTTATGTCTAATCTAGTGGCTGATTCTGTCCTCTGATCCCCAGATAAGTTTACTAGGGTACAATATATCACCACATTTCCTCTTTTTGTCTAAAATAACAAAAGAAGGTTATAATTAATATAAGAAAAACTATATACAATAAGTACAATAAGCATATACAATATATATATATATATATATATATATAAACAAGAGTTACATTAACAGTGTCTAGTCCATTAGCATTTGACAGATTCAGACAAAAACATGTAACATGAATTGCTAAATGGTCCTATTAATAAAAAAAGTGGAGCCAGATATTGGCGTGAAAGCTGAAAGATCAGAGAAACAGAACAAGCCACAGCCAATCTCCCCTCACCAACTCCTCAGCTGATCCTGTTTCCATGAATCCTCAAACTGAAAGCCTCTGAGTCCTCACCCCTGAGGGTCTAAGCTGAACTGCTCCTTAGTTCTTGTCTCCTCATGCCTTATATACCGTGCTCCATCTAGCCATGCCATTTCTTGGGATTAAAGGTGTGTGTGTGCTTTCCAAGCAAAGGCATGAAATCTCAAGTGCTGGGATTAAAGGCATGTGCCACCACTGCCTGACTCTGTTCCTGGTGTGGTCTTGAACTCATAGAGATCCAGATGGATCACATGGATCTCTGTCTTCTGAGTGATAGGATTAAGGATGTGTGCCATCACTGTCTGGCCTCTATGTCTAATCTAGTGGCTGGCTCTGTCTTCTGATCCCCAGATAAGTTTTATTGGGGTGTACAATATATCACCCATCACAGTGGCTACTCAAAATGGCTCCAGAATAAACATTAATCCCTTTAAGATGAGAACTGTGGGATTTTGTTTGTTTATTTTGTTTTTTTTTTTTTACATGGATAGTTTATTGATTTTGCTTTACAATTGGGGAACCAGAGGCCCAAAATGACTATGTGACTTACTCAGGCTCACAGAGTTTGATAGGTTTGCAATCAGATGAAATCCAGGCCTTGCAGTACCAGATCCTATGTTACAAAATGACAGAAATGAAACATGGAATCCTGAACAAGAGGTCCAAGTACTGAATGTCACGGAAAGAGAAAAGCCCAACTTGTGTAGTCAGTCTGAGCCATGAGTCAAGGAAATATAAAAAAGAGTTGGCCCTCTAAAGAGGCTAGGCAATGATCAGGAGCAATTATATTGAGATCCACCAGCAAAAGGTCAGGTCTGTAGGATTTACAGTCCTAAAGAGTATAAACTGTGTACACAAGAGGGCTTTGCTCAAAGAAAGGCTGGAGGAACTCACATATCTCCAGCTAGGGGAGAACTCTAGAAGCATTATAGAAATGCTCAAAGAAAATATTGAGAACACAACAGGGAAATTGATGCACACAGGAGAAATCATGTACCTAGAAATCACTGTGAAGCCCAGAAAGCCTAGCGATCGTTTGGACTCCTCAAAGTATGGCAGTTTTTTCAATAATTGATTAAGCGTGGATTGTGTTAGTCTCTCCACTGAGCATGATGGGAATGGTGTTTAGAAAGTGCAGTGGTCTCTTCTGTTTCTAAATGTGTCTGTACCACCAGGTTTGCCCTTCCATGTCTATGCGGTATCTTTTCCCTCAAAGGCTTTAAAATGCCTCTCAAAGTTTCGATCGTGTTCAGACGATTGAGCACAGGCCTAATCTCACTTCTTTCCAGCTGTCTAAATTGTGTAGGGGGAAAAACATATGGTGCTATTGGTCCCACTATGAATAAGTGATTGGATTAAAAATGGTATGGGCAACAGGTTCTTTTAACATTCTACAAACCAGTTTGAAAGTTGTATTGCAGTCCCAATTTCACAGGTGAGGACCGAAACTTAATAATTATTATTTTTATCGCGTGTGTGTGCACGTGTGTGTGAGTGTGCGCACGCGCGTGCACTCACACACGCGCGCGTGGGGGGGGGTGCCTGTGAAGGGCAGAAGAAGCCACCAGAGCCCCTGAACCTAGAATTACAGGAGGTTTTAAGCCACTGAACATGGGTGCTAGGAATCAAACTTGAGTCCTCTGGGAAAACAAGTGCTCTTAATCACTGAAACATCTTCCCAGTCTCGATTGATAGGTTTTAATTACCTGCACAACATTGATGAAGGTAGGTAACTGCAGTAATTCTGAAAGTTGTTTACCCATTCAGCAGCATTCCACAGGGATGCTTTATGGATTACACACATACACTGCTTTTTGCTCTTTTATCCACTGCCTATGATGGAGTTGATTATAGACTCCACACATCCCCTAAGAAGGGAAAATCATTTCTAGATTATAATTATTTTCTGGGATTCAGGGCTGAATACTTTGGTTTTCGAGCATCAGCTGAAGAGTGTGTGCCTGTGAATGTGTGTGTGTGTGTGTGTGTGTGTGTGTTGTGTGTGTGTATGTGTGTGTGTGCACGTGCACGCTTGCTAGCTTGGGTCTGAATAACCAGTTTGGGGCTGGCAACCATTACATAGGAAATGGCTTTCACATCTGAGTACCTTTGTAGATTTTTTTTTAAACAAAACATAGGTCTGAATAACCAGCTTGAAGCTGGCAACCATTCTATGGGAAATGGCTTTCACATCTGAGTAGCTTTGTAATTCCTTTTCAACAAAACATGCATTGGTGTTAGTAGGGATTCATTGATAATTGTGATTGGTTATGATTATGATCCCCTGTCTAGTCATCCTAAATGTTTTTCCAAGTGCTTGTGTATCCTAAGAACACAAAGGTGTAAGGATGAAAAGGCCGGTCTCCAGTTGGTACAGGGGTAGGGACTCTGATGTCTGGATGCTTTGATGAGATTGGTAAAGCCATGCCAGAATCATCAAAGTATCCAAGCTGGGTATTCATAAGCGATGTAGTCATGGAAATGATTCTGTGTTCTTACAGGCAGCAGGCAGGGATTGAAGAAGCAGCCAAGCTGTTTGGAAATGAACACACCTGTTTGATAGACAAAGGACCTTCCATCCTTGCCTCTCCTTACTTATCAGCCAGCTGTCTGTGGTCAGAACTGATCGCGTTCTCATGTTTTCTCTTTTGTTCCCTATTCTGACTCTTAGCTCAATAACATACCCCTTTAATCTGTAACCAAAGTTTTAATCATTCTGTGCCCTGGAGTCAGTTCCTCTGTTTGAACAGTATTGTCTATCGAAGCTAATTTTCAAATCCTGCCTATTCTTCATGTTCCTTAGTCTGGGGAAGCATTTGGGAGTTGCTTTCCTAAACATTTCTCATCCCACCTCCCATCTTACTTTGTAACTGCAGTTATCACTTTCATTTGATTAATTGTGTAGCTATCAAAGCAATCCATAATCCCTATTACCTCCCATAGCCATGGGCCTGGGTGTCATCAGTCAGCTTTTCATATTGACTATTTATTTATTCAAAAAATTTATTCCCATGCCTTAAACACCATCTTTAAAAAAAAAGTGCCTGTGGCCCAATAAAGAAGACAGATGTGAACAAATTATGGCTACAAGAAAGCACATCTGGCTGAGTCAGAGGTCAGCCTAGGGAAAGTAAGAGTGTAAAGGCAATCCATTATCTATAGACAAATATGTGTGGAAATACTGAAGCAATTACATAGAATGTGTAAACATAAATTATGCTATTTAGTGTAAGGATTTATTGCTGGATAGCTCTGCTATAGGTACATTAATTCAAAGAACATGCTGAACTTTAGTGTGCTTTGTGCTAACATTTGTTCTTGTAGATCCTGGCTACTCAAAGGTGGTATCCTCTCATTTCTTCCTTCACAGTGCCAAGAAAGCAAAGGAATCCAATATTACACTGGTGTGTGAGAAACTGTAAGAAAGCAGAGGGTAGCAGGAGACTCTGATATATGTCAGTAAACACTCAGCCCTCCTGGAACATTACCAGAGTGCCCGAGGAAGGCTTTTCTATTTAGGGATTAGGTTTTCTGCAAGTGGAGGAGAAAGACACAGGCTAAAAGTCAAAGCAGTCACAACTCTTTGTAATGCTCTGGGTGCACGTGTGTATGTGTGCATGTGAAAACTAGAGGTCAACTGATGACATCATTTTTCAGGAACCTTGTCTTTTGAGAAAAGTTCTCTCATTGGCCTAGAGCTTACCAATTGGGTTTGATTGGTTATCTATCAAGCCCCAGACATCCACCTGTTTCCTGCCTCCCCATCACTAGGCTTGCCTGTGTGCACCACGACTGCCCAGCTTTTTATGTGTGCACCAGGGACTAAAGTCAGGTCTTCCTGCTTGCATGACAAGCACTCTGCTAACTGAGCATTGTCCTTTTTGTAACACAACAATAAACCTGGACTAATAATATTATCCAATGGATTTTTGGAATCAGTTTATAATTTCAGACCAATGCATGTTTTATGATATCTAATCTGTATTTTAATTAGAAAAATATAAGACAAAGCCCCAATCACTGGCCAGGAATGCAAATGAAACCCACTGTCATTGTGAAGTGGTTTCCTTGAGCTTCCCTGGCATTTACCCGATAGGTTAGAGTTGCTGCATCCTGCTCTTTTCTCCAAAATAGGAGTTTCCCCCTACTTTGCCAGGGCTGGATTTATCCTATGGGAGATGAGCATGTCCCCTTTGTACCTCACAGAATGGTAACAGTTGTTATTTGGAGTTTTGCTATTCTGGAACATGTTTCTTAGAGCATTTCAAACCAACTATTAGCTTCTTGGAATCTCATCCAGAAGCCAAAATATATGCGCATGGCCCAAAGACAGATACTTGGAGACTGTAGTAGATTCAACCTAGGTGAACTTACATGATGTGTGTGACTCAAGAGAGAGAATTAAAATTGGAATTTATTCTATCAGTGCAGTCTCAGCAGCACTGACACAATGCCTCCCCACTCAGAAAAACAGGAATATCTCAAAATGAAGGAAAACGGGAAAAGTTTCTAAATATCAAGGAAGACATGAGAACCAACTTTAATGCAGGACCCAGCTCATGATTAGTAGCCTTATCTGCAGGTCTCTTATTCTGCTTTACAAATGCTGTTCAAATATGGAGTATTCAGTAAACATTGCCCCTATTAGTGAATGGAATGAAATGTCCTTTATTTATGTTTATGATGGGGAAACTTAAGTTCAGATAGACAAGCAAAATGCCCTTTTGCCGTTTGGCTCTCAAGGTCTAGTGTTGGAAGTGTGTTTCAGGCAACCTCCTTCTGTATCTTACCCTCACTGGTAGGGTGTACTCCCTGCTGTACTTGGATTAATGAAGTCACTACTGGAAATTCTCTTTGGTTTTCCTTTGCTAATTGAAAAAAGGTTCTAATTCTCAAGTTTCCCTGCAGGCTTCATGCAGACACTATCGAGAAAGTCAACACTGAAGACAGAAAATTGCTTTGTTTCTTGTGCTTCATCCCACCCCCTTAAAATTGACAAAAATATTTACCAGTAAAACCACAGGCAGACTTTTAGCCTTGGATATTCTACCAAGTCATAAGCACAGGGCTCATGTATTATACAATTATCCCAGTGCTGAGCTAAAGAAACCATGGGAGGCCATGACCTATCTTCTAAATCTAGCCATGTGGTGTGTTCTGTGAACCAGTCTTCCATCCTCAATGACACACATTGATTTCTATTTGCTGACTCATCGTGCCTGAGTTTATGTTTTTTGTTAGGAAAAGTTCATTTGTATTTTTGAGATCTTTTCTACTTAAAAATGTCTCCATTCTCTTGTCTCCTTTGTGCTAATCCATATTAAAACTCAAGTGCAACTTATACTTTGTACTTTAAAAAATATTTATCTATTGTTTGGGGGCTGGGTATGTGTGGTATACATGTGGAGGTCAGAGGACAACTTGTGGGAGTGGATTCTCTCCTTCTACTCTGTGGACCCAGGGATTAAGCTCAGGTCACTTGGTAGCACATGTTTTTATCCACTGAGTCATCTTGCCAGTCTCTTTGTGAACTTATTTAAAAACTCAAAACACAGAAAACTAAGAACACCACAGTCCTCCTAAGGGCTAATGAGACGGCTCAATCAGTGAAGTGCTTGTGACACAAGCACAGGGCTCTGTGCTCATTCCCTGGAATCCATGTAAGAAGGTCAATGCAGCACAGGGTGCCTATAATCTCAGTGCTGGGTAGGTGGAGAACAGAGGAGTCATGGAATATACTGTCTAACCAGTCTAGAATATCAGTGAGTCTCAGTATCAGTAAGAAACTGTGTCTTAAAGAGTAAGGTGGAAAGCAGTAGAGGAGCACACATGATGCCGACTTCACAAACGTGCACAATCCTACACACACACACACACACACACACACACACACACACACACACACATGCTGTGGGAATGTTCTGTATGGCAAATGTGTTGTTAATAAAATACTGATTGGCCAGTGGCTAGGCAGGAGGTATGGGCGGGACTAACAGAGAGAATAAAAAGAACAGGAAGGCAGAAGGAGTCACTGACTCTCTGCCAGCCGCCACCAGGACAAACAGCATGTAAAGATGCCGGTAAGCCACGAGCCATGTGGCAAGGTATAGATTTATAGAAATGTATTGATATAAGATATAAGGACAGTTAGCAAGAAGCCTGCCACGGCCATACAGTTTGTAAGCAATATAAGTCTCTGTGTTTACTTGGTTGGGTCTGAGCGGCTGTGGGACTGGCAGGTGAAAGAGATTTATCCTGACCGTGGGCCAGGCAGGAAAACTGAAGCTACACACACACACACACAAAATCATCTTATTTAATATTAGTTGTCTCAGCTTATTTAAGGACTATCCCATGAACATTTGGACAAGCCATATTAAAGCTGATTGAACAAGTGTGATTAGGATGTCCACCATGACAATGTCTGAAAAACTGGTTCTCAGAAAACACAAGAAATATTGTTATTGAAATTCCTTTTGGGCTTTTATGCCTTCTCTTGTCTTCTTTATTTGCATCTTAAAATATTAAATAGAATAAGAAGCTGAGGAGATGAAAGACTGAACTAGTAACTCACTTACCACTCACCCAAAGTTCACTGTAGTTGGCTGCAGTAAGGACTGAACTGCCGAAGATGTTTCTGAATTGTTGTCTTGAAATTTATTTTCCACCAGGCACATACACTCCTCAGTTTTATATTAGCTATGCTGATGGAGAAAGAGTTACATTGGGCTCAAGTTATAAAATATTTCAATGATGGAGGAAGCATCCTGTGATATCAACAATGCTTTAGCAAAATGCAACACCTTTGACTTAGGCAGGATTCATCTGAAGTAACCAGTGTGGCAGCAACATCTCTCCAATAGTTAGCAAACTGGGGTGTTAAGGGGCTAAGGAGGTAGGAAGCCATCTTTCAACTCTTTCAAAATTTTCAAATTCTGAACACTGCAGAAACCTTTGATTTTATTGCATGGCAAAATAAGAGGCTCTGAATGACTCAACATAAGAGTCTATTCTGCATGGCAAACAAAAGGGTAATACAAAATGTGGCACATATTCCAGCCATAGAAAGACATTGACGGTCTGCAGATCTAGGGTTTGAGTGCCAAGGAAATGATGATTACAATCCCTTCAATAAGAAGAATTTACTTTCAGTCACATCTGAGAGTTCAGGCCTTAGGGCAAGAATAGACCAACATTTGAAGATGTCTCTAAGACCCAGGGGTATGATGCTTTAATTTAATGAAAGTGTGAAAAATCGGGTGCTGTTGCAGGAGAATTGTCCATACAGCCAATCCACTGTGCCAATAAAATAACCTTGACTCTCAGATGGAATCAGCAATTGGCTGACCCAGATTAGCCATAAAGTTCTTGGAGGACTTTGTACCATAGCTAGAAAGGACAGGAATGGACTTGGGGGGGGGGAGTTTGGGAGAATTTCTGGGGCTGGAAGTTACAGAGAACATGGAGAGTGTATGCCAATCGTTTGGCTTTCCCTGGATTTTTCAGGTCTTTATCTCAATTTGTGACTGCCGAGTTTTTATTATACTAGAACAAATTAGGTAATCATTTCCTCTGGCAACTACAAGGTGCTGATTTGCATCTCATTCTGGAGGATTTATCTGAGATTTTAGACATTTTTTTAGTAGATATGATGAACATTGAATGCATTTAAAGACTTGATTCATGTTGTCACTGTGAAAAATAGCAATTGTTAAGAAAGAAATGCCTTTAAAGTGGATACATTCAAGTAATCTCCATTCTTTGATGGCATGCATCCATATATATCTACAAACATACACATATTGATGGTTAACTTTAATGTACAATTGAGTTAAGAGAAAAACTATTCAGAGTGTGCATAGACTTACAGAATTCACTCTTCTTTAAGAAATCTGCATGTCATATGCTAACTGGACCACTTCAACTTGAAGAAAATTGAAGAAAGTTGACTGAACCTATAAATTTAATTATGGTGCATGAATTTTGAGCAGTGTTTCCCAACTCAGTGTCTAAGTGCTCTGTATGGGGAGTTGAAACTCTCAGGTTGATTCCTGGAGAGGTACACTCAAAAGGTTGCCCAAACAATCTCCTTTGCCTGGTGCCTCTGATGCACATACGAACGTCAAAGCATCCACTCAAACTCCTCCACTCCCTGTGCTTAAATCTCTTTTGACAGCAAGGTCATTGAATTACGCAGGTAAGTACAGTTTGAAGGACTCACAAATGAAAAGATAAGGCTGATAGAGCATTTTCAAAATAAGTTATTATTCTGAGACATGATCCTTAGTATTTCTTTTTTCCCAGATGAAAACTTTTCTCTATTTTCCTAATTGGCTAATTATTCCCAATTGTGGCAAGACTTGATTAAAAACATTGTCCTTCAATTCTCAGCTGTAGGATTTCTTTTAGAGTTTCACTTCATTTTGGTGTTTGATTTAGTTTGGTTTGGTTGAAACAAGGTCTTACTGTGTAGTACAGGCTGGTCTAGAAAACTTACTATTTTTTCAGGCAGCCTTCAAACTCATGACAATTCTCCTGCCTCACCCTCTTGAGTGCTGGAATTTCAGGTTTGATCAACCATGCCTGGCTTTTAGGTGGTCAAGTTTCATTTAGAGAGCTTTGATACGTCAACAATTATAGCTCACTGAATAGTCCTAACCTACTTGCCCAATGCATCTTTCACTTTAGAGTAGTTATAAGAATTCATTCACTCATTCAACAAATATTTCTAGAGCATTTACCGTGTGTGCTTGAAAGTGTGTTGGAAACATGAGATACCGTAACAATCAATGCCATATGTTCCATGTTGTGCTGAATTAGAGTACCACAAATAGAGTGGCTGAAAGAACAGAGATTTCACTGAAGTTCAGGGAACCAGAGCTGTAAACTGAAGATGTTGGCAGGGTCAGTTCCTTTAGAGGACTGTGCGAGAAAGAACAGTTTCATCATAACCCTTGGCATGTAGATGTTTGTCTCCTTCCAGCATCTTTTCACATTGTCTTCTCTCTATGCGGGTCTGTCTTTTTGTTTGACCTGGAACCTAATCTACTCCAATATAACCTCATTTTAACTGATTACATCAACAGTGACCCATGTCTGCAGCGTGCATTTCTAAATAGTTACATTCTAAGATCCTAGCAATTAGAATATTAACCTATGAGCTGGAGGGGACTCAAACCTGTAACACCTGACTTGTGAAATTTTAGTCTAATAGAAGTAGGTTGATATTCCTTCAATTAAAGTATGGTGAATATTATACAAGAGCTTGGGTCAGAGAGTTGGGGACCAAACAACCATGCTACAAGAGAAGAATTAATTGAAAGGCAGCATAAATATGTTGAATCACTTAAAAAACATTTTGTCTATTAGATGTGGAGTTGAGGATGTGTGTACTCAGTACCCACATGGAGGTCAGAAGGCAGCCTGTTGGGGTTAATTCTCTCCTACCATGCATGCTTCAGAGACTGAACTCAGGTTGTCTGGCTTGGCAGCAAAGAACCTTTTTCCACAGAGCCGTCTCAATGGCTCCTCTTTAGTAGCTTTTGAATGGAGTTTTGATTTTCTGAAGTTGGTATTTAGAAAGCTTTTCCATGGCAAAGTGGACTTTTTCAAAAACTGCACAAAAATTGAAAGAGATCTGGTATAGTATAGTCATAGAGGAGCTGAATAAATTTAAAACATTATTGAAAGCTGAATGTTTTTAATTATTTATTTTGTTTTTAATCATGTATTTGTGTGTGTGTGTGTGTGTGTGTGTGTGTTTGTATGTGGGTATGTGAACGTGAGTGCAGTGCCAGAGGAGGCCAGAAGAGGGTGTAAGATGCCTGTAGCTGCAGTTATGGGCAGTTGTGAGCTACCCAATTTGGATGCTGAGAATCAATCTCAGGTCATCTGCAAGAGCAACACTTGATCTTCCTACTGAGCTGTCTCTCCAGCCCAGAGACTTAAACTCAGTATTAAATTGTATGGTGGAAATAAAGATAAGAGCAGGTTAAAGGTGAATCCAGGTTTCTGGCTTGAAGTTTTTCCAAACAGTTAAAAAGTCAGATACAGAGAAGTAAAAGGGGAAGCTGATGTGTTCCTTGAAGGTCATGTCACTATTTAGGTTTTTCAATTGAAAGAGGTCTAAAAGGAAAGAATAAGGATGGATGAACATAAGTACATGATGTTTTTTAAATAATTATCTTTATTAAATATAAGAATATGAGCAATGAAAAGATGCTTTAAAAAGGTTAAAACAAAAACTGCATAGGGTTTCTTAGAAACCACATAAGAAGAGCAGAGTGAAATAGTTATTTAGTAGAGTATTGCAAGAGAAAAAAAAACATGCTGAGTTGGATACTCTGCAAAATCACCTCTTTTTGTTGTTTTGCGATTTTTTTTTCTGAGACAGGGTTTTTCTGTGTAGCTTTGGAGCCTGTCCTGGAACTCACTCTGTGGACCAGAGTGGCCTCAAACTCACAGAGATTGGCTGGCCTCTGCCTCTCAAGTACTGGGATTAAAGAGGCATGCACCACCACCACTTGGCACAAAATCACTTCTTCAAGATAAGAGAGAAATACTTGCTCACATAATGTAAAACAATTCATGAAATTTAATGCCAATAAACCTGGTTTGTAGGAATTGTTAAAAAAAAAAGAAGTTATTCAGGAGGAAAGAAAAGTAGATAGGTCATAAAATTGAATCAACAGAAGGAAGAGAAAATCATCAATGAAGGGTCAAGGTAAAATGAAATTACTATTTTTATTAGTATTTAATTAACAAAATAGTTATTTAATTCAGCAACTGATGGGAGCAGATACAGAGACTCACAGCCAAACATTAGGTGCAGCTTGGAGAACCCAGCAGAAGAGGGGGAGAAAAGATTGTAGGAGCCAGATGGGTCAAGGACACCATGGGAATATAGCCCACAGTATCAACTAAGCAGAGCTCGTAGGGGCTTACAGAGACTGAAGCAGCAATTACAGAGCCTGCATGGGACTGAGCTAGGTACTCTAAATATATATTAAGGTTGTGTTCTTATGGAAATCCTAATAGTGAGAGATGAAGATGTCTCTAATTATTTTGCCTGCTCCTGGGACACTTCTCCTCCCACTGGGTTGCCTCATACAGCCTTGATATGAGGGTTGTGCCTAGTCATATTGTAACTTGTTATACCTTATTCCCTGGGAGGCCTGTTCTTTTCTGAAAAACAAAACAAAACAAAAAAAAAAAAACCAGACGTGGAGTGGAATTATGGGAGAGAGGGAGAGAGGGAGTGGGAAGGGTGCTGGGAGAAGTGGAGGGAGGGGAAACTATGGTCAGGATGTATTGTGTAAGAGAAGAATGAAAAATACTAATAATGCTGGCAGTGGTGGCACACGCCTTTAATCCCAGCACTCAGGAGGCAGAGCCAGGTGGATCTCTGTGAGTTCAAGGCCAGCCTGGGCTACAGAGTGAGTTCCAGGAGAGGCACAACGCTACACAGAGAAACCCTGTCTCAAAACAAGCAAACAAACAAACAAATACTAATAACAACATTGCGGTAGTTTAAATGTAATTGGCCTCCATAAGCTCATAGGCAGTGGCACTTTTGGGAGGTGTGGCCTTGTCAGAGTAGGTGTGGCCTTGTTGGAGGAAGTGTGTCACTGTGGAGTGGGCTTTGAGGTCTCATGTATGCTCAAGCTATGCTGAGTGTCTCAGTTCTCTTCCTGTTGCCTGCAGATCAAGATGTAGGACTCTCAGCTACTTCTTCAGCACCATGCCTGTCTGCACACTGCCATGTCCTGCCATGATGATAATGGACTAAACCTCTGAAATTATAAGCCACTCCAATTAAATGTTTTTCTTTATAAGAGTTGCCATGGTCATGGTGTCTCTTCACAGCAATAAAAGCCCTAAGACAATTGTATTATGAAATTATATGTATGTATTTATGAAATGTTCTTGTATTCATGGAATACACGGCAGCAATGATAATAAGAATGAAGTAAGGAATCAGAATTCCTTTATCTTATTACCAAAAAGCATCAGACACAACTCTATAATTCAAGAGAGTGTTATTTGAAAACAGATTTGGAAGTCTTTCAGTTGCTTATTAGAACTTCATTTGAAAGTATAATGGATATACTAAGAGGAAAAAAAGCAAAAGGATCATTTAAAACTCTCAATAAAAAGCAGAAAAAGTATTTTTTAAAAAAAAGCTCTTACAAGAAGAAATTGAATATACAATTGAATAGACTTATGTGTATCAAAGAAGTTTAGTCAATAAGAAATAACCTCCAAAGCAGTAACTCTAAACCACTGAAAAATTTCAGAAACATTTGACTCCTTTGTAAATTTTAGAAGCCAAGTAAATACTTCCTAACTCATTCTCTGAGGGCAACATTACTCTCTAACACCAAGACCAGATAAAGTATTTGAAAATAAAACTGCAAACTTCTATTTACCATAATTATAGATGCACAATCCTAAACCCCAGATTAGTGAATGAAATATAATTGTATTAAAAGTGATCAAATGGAATTTATCTTACGTATTATAAGGCTAGTTCAATATCCAGTATGAAAAATTTTAAATCCAGCAATATCAGGCTAAAGCAGAAAAGTCACAGGTTATATCTATAAATTCAGAAAGGGAATTTGAGAAAATTTAAAGACTATTCATAATTAAACACTCACAAACTCACTGCAGTTATGGTTCCCTGCACTAGACCTATATAAGATTGGACCTGTCAATATTCCATCAGGGAAGGGGAGAGCGCTTGTGAGGCCCAAAATCCTCTCCAGGGAGGGACTACTAGGTAGTAGTTGCTGGAGGAGGCAATGTCATGTTCCTCAGTGGTGTAGCCACTGAAAATTATCTATGTTCCAGTAAATAACCTCCCACCAATGTCCATGCAACCAATCCTAGTTAAGCACAGTGGCTCACACATAAAAATGGCATGAAAGGAGGACTTCTTTGGAAGAAGAGGGTTTTACCAGAGGAATGAGAGGATATGTGAGATGTGACGATGACTAAAATTCACTCCATGGATGAGCCTGTCAAAGAATAAATGAAAAAAATTAAAATTCTCTGAAAACAATTTATAATGGAATATTCTCATCTTGTTAAATCATATCTACAAAATTCCAACATCTGTCTTTAATGGTGAGACACTTAAAGCTTTCCAACTGAAGTCAGGAACCAGACAAGGACTTCCTTTTTCATCACTACTTTTCAAAATCATACTGTAAATCTTAGCTAATGGAGTAAAAAAGCAATAAAAGAATGAATGGATGTATGCATACATAAGCACACTTATATCCTATATAAATGTATGGAAGAAATACAGCTTTATATGTGGTATGAATGCTTATATATAGAAAATCAAAACAATAAAATAAAATTATAAACCTTCTATGACTAATAAGTTAATATAGCAAGATTGCAATATACAATGTTAATATAGGTTAGTAAATCACTTTCCAACTTAATGACAATAAAAAATAAAATTTGTGCCGGGCGGTGGTGGCGCACGCCTTTAATCCCAGCACTCGGGAAGCAGAGGCAGGTGGATCTCTGTGAGTTCGAGGCCAGTCTGGGCTACCAAGTGAGGTCCAGGAAAGGCGCAAAGCTGCACAGAGAAACCCTGTCTCGAAAAACCAAAAAATAGATAAATAAATAAATAAATAAATAAATAAAATTTGCTATTAAAATCAGAGTACTATTTAATTAATGTACAAAAGATGAAATAATTAGATATTAGTTTAACAAAATATGAATAAGGTAAAATGAGGAAAGCTATAAAACTTTGGTAGAAATAATAAAAAAATAAGTAAATATTCACGTTTTAGGATAGGAAGATTCAGTATTGTCTACCTGGGAAACATACTCAACTCAGTCTATAAATTCACTCTCAGCCCAATCAGCATTCTATCAAATAATTTTCTACATATCAGTTGGTTGTAGATATGTAGATAGTGTTTATATGAGGAGGCAAAATAATCACAATAAGTAACACAATACTGAAGAAGTAGAATCAGAGGATTGATGTTGCATGGCTTCAAGTCTTACTGTAATCAAGGATGTGTGCTGTTGGTGACAGAAAAATGAATAGATCAATGAAACAAATAGCCTAGAACTACATACATATAAATGCACAGTTGAACCAGGAATGTAACTTAGTTGGTAGAATGCTTTCTTAGTATCCAGGAATCCCTGGATTTGATCTCCAATATTGAATAAAACTGTGCATGTTTTTGCAAACCTGCAATTCCAGTGCTTGGTGAGTAGAAGTGGAAGATCAGAAGTTCAAGGTCATCCTTGGCTACTTTGGAAGTACAAGACCAGGGTAATTTATATGTGTGGTGATATTTTAATTATACTGAAATGTGATTTTATTTGTATGTTAATAAATAAAGTTTGACTGGAGATCTGAGGTCATTAGCGAGCCAGGACTAGAAGTCAGGTGGCGGTAGCCCATGCCCTTAATCCAATCACATGGCAGGCAGAGTCTCTGTGCGGTCAAGGACACAGACAAATGTGGTGACCCTTGAGTCTTTAATCCCAGTACCAACCATAGAGACCAGGAGGTCTGTATAGACAGGCAGTGATGAGGAAGTCATATGGCTGGGCTTAGAGCCAATGAGAAGACAGAACAGGAAAGCAATAAAACACAAGAGACACAGGAAGAAGGTCTCTCTCTGAGGGGAAGGACGGCAGTTAGTGGTAAGATAAGGTGGTCTTGGCTCTTCCCTAGTGCTCATCTCTTGGGCTTTTAACTCTGTATTTGGCTCTGTGTTTCTTATTTAATAAGACCGGTTAGAATTTCATCTACATATATGACTCTTGGCTCAAAGAAAAAGTACAGTAAACCGATCTTAGATAAAGGAGGGCATACAATATAAGGGGGGGGGGGAAAGAGTCTTTAAAAATGTGTTGGAATAACTGGACACATGAGAAAACCAACAAATGAATAAATGAAATTAATATAGACAGAGACCTCACGTCTTTCATGGAAATTAACTGAATGTGAACTTCAGACCTATATAAATAGTGGAGAACTAAAATTTTCTTAGAACATAAGAGTATACTTCATGTAATCTTATGGTTTGATTATTTTTGACAAGGTCTTGCTATGTAGCCCAGGCTGACCTCAAACTCACCATCTTCCTGCCTCAGCCTCTGGAGTATTGAAATTACAGGCCTATGCCACTGTCCTTGTATCATTAATTGACAGTTTGGCAGAGTATGGAATCACCAAGAGGAGGGTTTCTAGGCATTCCCATGAGAGGGGTTATCTTGATTGCTTTAATGAGTTAGAAAGGCTTGCCTACTGTGGGTGGCACCACTCCTGGGCAGGAAATCCTGAACTGTATAAATAGGAGAAAATGAACTGGGAAGCATATACTCATCATTACTCCTCCCTGTTGCTGACTATGATGTGGCCAGCTTCCTTAAACTTTTGTGTTGTGACTTCCCACCTGGAACTGTGGACCAAAATAAACTTTCTTCTTAAGGTGCTTCTGTTAGGGCATATTGCCACAGGAACAAGTAAAGAAAATAAGACAGCCACCATATCTCATTGACAAGACCTATGAATGACATATGCATGTGAAAGAAATAATTGATTAAGTGGATTTAAATAAAATGGAAACTTCTGCTTTGTGACAAACACTATCAAGAGAATAAAGATCATAGAAGATGGAAACAATTACAAAATAGATATTATTTAAAATGTACAAAACTCTTTGCAACAATATGAAAGCATATAACTTTATTTAAAAAATGACCCAATCACCTTTCCAGACACCTTATCAAAGAAGATATACAGAAGACAGGAGGCAAATAAGATGGTTTATGTCACACTCTATCAGTGAAATGAAAGACAAAGTAGGCGTGCCATACCACTTTGTACCTATAATTATGACTAAAACCTGGAACACTAAGATGATAGAGGCCATATGGAAAACAGAAAGCTATTGTCTATCATTAATTGTGCCTGGCAATGCAAAATGGGACAGCCACTTTGAAAGACAGTTTGGCAGTTTCTAGAAAAACTGAACATCCTTGAGCCAGGTGATTTGGCTGTAGTCTTTTGTGCCAACCCTATGGAGCTACAACGTCAGGTTCACACAAAAGCCTTCACACATACTTTTCACACTGATATTACTTAGAAGTTGCTTTAATGTCCTCAGTGAATGAATGGGTAACTACACTGTGGTACAATCAGACAGTAGATATTATTCAGTGATGAACAGATGGGAGCCTAAAAAGCTGTGCAAAAACATGGAGGAAACTTAAATGCATACCCCTAAGTGAAAAAGAGGTTACATATTACAGCAGACATTGTAGCTGAAGGAAGAACACTGGTTTAATAAAATGCTGATTGGCCAGTAGCCAGGCAGGAAGTATAGATGGGGCAAGCAGACTAAAGAAGAAGAGTAGAGTCAGGAGTCACCAACCAGACATAGAGGAAGCAAGATGACAAGGCAGAACTGAGAAAAGGTACCAAGCCACGTGGCTAAACATAGATAAGAATTATGGGCTAATTTAAGTGTAAGAGCTAGTCAATAATAAACCTGAGCTAATGGCCGTACCGTTCATAATTAATATTAAGCCTCTGTATGTATATTTGGGTCTGAGCAGCTGCAGGACCAGGCAGGAGAGATTCATCCCAACTGCAGGGCCTGGGCAGGACAAGAGAAAATTCTAACTACAAGACATGGAAAAGGTAATGGTTTTTTAATAGTTGAGTGGTAGGTGAGAAATAAATAAATAGGCAGAATAATTAGGAGATTTTTAAGTACTGAAATTACAATATGTTTGACAATGTAATGGTGAGTATATGCCAGTATGTATTCTACCAAACCCATGGAATTCACCAGTAGTTAATCCTAATTTGAACACTTGGCTATGGACGATGATGGTCTATATGTGTAGTATAATCAAAATTAGCAATACACCACCGTGATGGGAGTTGTTGATGAGGCTGTCCATGCATAGAGGAATGGGCAGATGAGATCTTCTTCATATTCAGTTTCCTGCTAGTATCTTCCATTAAAAAAGCCAAAACCATTATTTACAGTCTAAGGAAGCATGTGACACCACTCATAGACAGCACTGTCTCCTGGGAATGGAATAGGAAACAGGGTCAAAGAGTTAACAGGTGGTTAGCAACTGTAACTTTAAAATAGGACTGACTAATCTGAGTGGTGTTGTTAGGAAGAAAAAAAAAAAAGGAAGAATAAGACCATAGTTTTGTTAAACACGCAAATTGGAGGGCCTAAAAAAGTAAAGAAATCACAGACACAGAGAATTTTTAGAATAGTTAGAAATTCAGAGAAATGTATCATTGAGCAAGGAAAAAAAAGAGAGAGAGCAGTGAGTCATACTAAATGTTTTGAAACAGATAAATAGTTTTTTTAAAGTCCAACCTATGGGATGGCCACTGGGAAACTCGATGGAAGATTCAGAGTAGGAAATTATTTTCTCTGAGAAATGAACATGTGTTGTGCTCCAACAGATCAAACATTTTCTTGGTCAGTTTCTCAGAAGAGGAGCTGTGCTATGTGATTTTGTGCCAACTTGACACAGACTAGAATCACCCAATTGAGAAGATGCCTCTATAAGATTGGGCTGTAAGTAAGCCTGTAGAGCACTTTCTTCATTAGTTATGATGTGGGAGGGCTCAGCCCATTGTGAGAAGGGTCATCCCTGGGCTGGTGGTCCTGAGTTCTATAAGAAAGCAGGGCTGAAGGGTAGCCATCATTGCAAAGGCTGATTGACATCTGGTTCTCTTTACTGCTTTGTGAATGGGCATCATTCATGACTTTTTAGGGAGAGTCCAGCAGGGTATCAGTTCTATTTAAATCCAGTGAGATACTTAAAGCCAATTAGATGATAAGAAAAAGACTTTTTTAGTAGTCCTTTACCTCCCCACATAAAGTCATTTGATTATACCACCTATCTTGGGGTTTAAACATTAATCTCTAAAGCACTAACATGCCTCAGAAGACCAGAAGTGACAGGAGAGAACCACTGGGCTATTCCCCATCATCACATCCTAGCATTACTGAGACATATGGAGTGAAGCAAATATTAGCGTGTGAAAATATAAAGCATCAGGATGCATCTGAGTTATTCCTCCCTGGCTGCATTTGATCTGTGAATGCCGGAAACACTCCATTTCATAGCCGTATTTATCATACAAAGTAAACATGCATTTGGGGGGCATAAAATGAGATGCTTCTGACTGTATGTGATTGCCAACAATTGCAGCTCTCTCCTAAGAAAGATTTGAATGATGCAGAAGGGTTGCTGATTTTGAATTTGTCAAAGAGAAGCTGACACAGTAGATAGAGGTTAATAAATTTATATTTAGCAAATGTTGCTTTACCATTTCTTTTCAGGTCTGGTCATCAATGACTGTAGATATAATTTTGGTTGTAGTTAATTTTAACCATTGGTTTTGTTTTCATTAAATAGTCTTCCTTGAAATTTAAAATTTGTGAGTCGAAATCTTATGAGTCAAATGTCTTGAATTAGATCTCCCTTATGTTTTTAGAGGTATGTTTGTAGGTGATTGAGATGAACTTATTTCCGACATGTTAAAAACTTTGTTTACATTAACTACTGATGTGAGATAGTACAAAATAAATACCAAGAGTTGGTGTAAAGAAGCTGTGAACAAATGCCAAACCTGTGCAAGGTACAAAGGAATTCCATTTGGTGCTGGCTGTGCCAGCATGTCATCATGGATAATGGCAAGTGTCCTGAGAATCTAAATTAAAGGATGAGCAAACCCTTCTAATAATGAGAGGTATTTATGGGGCCGAGTGTGATGAGTCTGTGCCTGTGTGCCTTGTGTACTGAGCAAATCTTTTGGTTCTCTTTTCCATCTCTTTAAACACTGGCCATTCTTCCTGTGGGGTAACTATGGAAATCCTATCTTCTAGGGTTTTATTTGTTTGTTTTTGTTTTGTTTTGTTTTCTTTCATAAAACCCAGACTAAACATTAGTGGACCATTGTGCTATAACTATTAAAGCTGACTAGCCATGGAAACTGTGTTTTGGTGCCTATTATCTAATGTCTCTCTGTTTCTCCTTCCCACTATTTAGTGGCCAGTAATCTACTTTCTTCATCAGTAAGATCAACTTTTTCAGCTCCCAGATAAGAATGAGAACATATTGAATTTGTCTTTCTGAGCCTAGCTTATTTCACTTATCACAGTCCCCACAGTCCCATTCATATTGCCACTGGCAACAAAATATCATTCTTCATTATAGGTAAATAATATTCCATTCTATTTTTGTACTGCATATTAAAAATGCATGTTGATGACTACCTAGTTAATTCTTTTTATTGTTACT